>CANXYI012161879.1:0-12679 GCA_948208565.1 Hura crepitans | reverse complement strand
TGGGTAAATAAATATATGTAATCAAATAAATTAAATTAAATCAATTATATAGAAAGGAAGGAAATATGTATGGGCATAAAGGTGAATGGACAAGGTAAACAATGAAAATGTTAAAGAAAAGAAGTACGATGAACTAGATAGAAGTCCAAATTAAGACAGGGCATGGAAATTAAGACGAATTTTGAAAATATGTGTATATTAACATTATAATTAAATGACGTGGCAAAATGTATACATAAAGGTGATGGCATTAATTAGATGATCAATGGTACCGCTAAACATATAAGGTATATGTGTAGACAACTATGAATAAGTTGAGAAAGCAAGAAATAGGTTGAGCATGAAAAGTGAATGAGTAAAGGTACAAACTAGAAATTAAGGATACGACTTGAGTAAAAAAAATGATATAGTGAACCAGTATGTGCATGCATGTGAAAAATGTAAATGGGCACAATATTAATGATCTATATGGAGTTCAATAAAGCCTATATTAGTTAGATAGCTGCTAGATAGGTTGACCAATCAACTAGGGAACCATAGTAGCCACTAGAAAAATTAAGGTAACACAGGTGCAGTGGTAGTGTAGGTCCAATAGGGCCACTACACAACTATTTGCTTAACGCGGGTGCAGCTGCAGTGTAGGTTCAAAATGCAGATCACTACACAACTATTTAATTAATGCCAGTGTAGTAACAATGTAGATCCAATAGGGTCACTGCACAATTTTGTTCGTATAATGCTGGTGTAGCAGCACAGTAGGTCCAAAATATAGACTATTACACAACCTATATATCCCATTATCCTGTTTAGGATTAATGTCTTCCAAATATTGGCTAATTAAGTGGGTAAACGAGAATTCAATTAAAGAAATAATATTAAGACGACTAAGGTTAATAAAAGAACTATGGGATAAGTAGTAGACTTTTAATTATACAAACTAAATACCCTGTTATAAATAAGTTGAGGTAATAATTAACATAAAAGGGATGGTATAAGAGTGACAAGATCAAATGTATGCGAGTACATGGTCAACGGGACAAAATACTGCAACTAAGATATAGACAGGAGTTACTAAGAAACTAAAAGGGATTCTTTACATAAACATGACATTAGAAATAAAATAAAGATGGTAGAAAAGTTAGAATTAGAGTATAATAACTCATAAAAGCTGATCAATAGAGAACAATAATAAATGGGAAAATAACTAAAGCAGAGATTAGTTAAGAGAAGATAGTGGAGTAACCCCGATATAAATGCTTAAACACACATGCTATCATAAAGTAATAAACATAAGTGTGAGTAAATGGAACATATATGAAAGAATTGAAAATATAGTTCTCAATTAAGAATAGAAGGGTGGAACAAGTGATAAATTCATAACTATTGAATACACCATTGAGCATTCTTGCTCAATGCATTGGCTTTTACTAATGCGCAAGTTTAAACTGAGATGGGCGAGGTAGCGGATCGAGTTCTAGCAACAGTAGAAGTTTACAAGATAACTGAACAGGTAAAAAAAGTCCACCACTAGCATTGCTTGCTTGTTAAATGTGCACATGTATTATCCTTATGAATTAATACTGAGGAATACCAGTATGTGTTTAGTGTGTCACAGACATAACATATAATACTAACCCTACGTAGATGGGTAGTGGTTTTAGATTATTTATCCAATATATATCATACATGTAAATAGTTGTACTTAATAATTTATTAAACCTTGATAATACTCTTATCATGTCTTTACATGTATTAATTGAATGTGATGGATGTTTGTTAAGTACTAGATAAATTGATTACATTGAATGAGTCAAATAGAGTAAACTAGTGTGCAAAATAGGAATAATGGTCAAACCAGACATGACATATTGTATCTGAATCGTCGATTGGTTGGATATAAGGGTGTCACAAATAGTCTGCACGAACATGGAATCCCTATGAAGGGAGGTCTGTACGAATTTAACAAACTATATGATAAGGTAACATTAATGATCTATTAATATCTTTAAAAAAAGAATGAACATAATTAAAGACATGTATTGAACAACAATTAATTATGTTTGAACAATTATTTTAATAAATACATAATGTGTATATTCAATGGTGAAGCAATGATATTATTTTATCATGTTTATTTGCATACAGACCTATTTTAATATGTAGTTATTTGTTATATATGTCTGAACGGACTATGTTTCCTCATGAAAGGTAGTTCGTGCAGACTGAAGCCAATCTATAGAAGTAATTCATGATTGGAATAAGAATGATTTCGAGATAAAACATATTTAACACTGATTTATCATTAATGACATACTATTAATCATTAAAATCAATACAATAAAGGTTATCAAATACAAAATAAACCATAAATTAGATTCACAAGACTTATTATTAGGCATATACTGTCACGGACTAAGAATTAACATCGTAATTACATATAATATGTCTATATGGACTAGACATATTATATGTAATTAGAGTCAGTGCAGACTTTTGCTATTAAGTAGAATACACAATTTAATTATAACACACAGATAACGAGTATGTGTATGCCAAACTATTCCTTACTCCTATAATTGATTTGGGGATTGTAGAGAATCACCTTACTTGACCAATTAATCCTTTAAAGTTATTGAAATTGAAAAAAAAAGTTGAATTTACATGATGAAAGTGACCTCGAAACTTACCTTGATAATAACATTAAGTAGCAAGACCAAAGGTAAAGTTTTAGAAGAAAAGAAATATTTAGTAATAGCTTTTAGACTAGTAGAGTGAATCTTGCAATGAAGTTTATGCCTTAAACTTATGATAAATTACGGATTATATCTGTATTCTTCTTGATCCCACTCTTTATAAAGGGTAAGGTATTTATAGGGTTTTCAGTAGACTCTCCCATTCAAGAGAAATGGAGTTCTAGTCGAATTAGAAGATCATAGTTCTATTTGGAACATTGATGTTCTGGAAGCTTGTTGAAACAAGGTTTGTACAGACTAACTTTATGGAATTAAGGTTTGTGTAAACCTTGGCTTTAGGATCACCCAGATGGATCATTAGGCTATAGGCCCTTCTTGTTTGAATGGATCATTTATGGCTTATGCAGATAAAAAAATGGGTTTATTATAGGTAAGTCTATATGGATATTGATGTGGACTTATTATTGATTAGTTTATGTGAACAATGACATAAGGTTGCTTATGTTTAGTCTGTGAAGACATTAGGTAGGATTGCTATTACTAGGTTTGTGCAGGCGTAGCTTTGGGCTTCTTGTCTTGCTACATAGGCCCATCTTTGGCTATTATCATTGGTCTTAAAACTAGGGTGCTTATAGTTGCCCCTAATTTAGTGTGTGCTATGGAATGCAAAAGAGAATAATGCATGCCAAAGTAATCAAGTTAGAAGTACTTACCTGATTGATCAAATAGGCTGAAGGTTGCATAATCGACTCAATATTAGATTGACTTGTTAGGATGAACCCGAGGAGGTTAGATTTACTCATAAGGCTGAACTTGAGATAAATAATTTTGAAAAAGAAGGGTGGATTGGTGCGGAGTTAAACCCATAATAGGTTAAATATAAAGGGGATGCATTGGCCGATGGCTAAATCCTAAAAGATCTAGGTAGATTTAAAGATAATAGATTAACTGACTATTAAATCCTGCATTGCTGTGATTATTGCACAGTTGTTGTTAAAGCTAGCTATAAATGCTGGTGTTTGTATCCTGATTGGCCTTTAGGGTTGAATCTAGGATAGAAGAAAGTCTTGGATTGACTCGATTATCCTTTAAAGATAAGGATGGCGGATATGGTCATTTTGCATTGTTTAGAATAATCAGGCCTTATTTTTCTTTTTAGATGGTTTATTTTCTTTAAAAAACCTGATCTTTTGCTTTATCAACTTGCTGCATCTCTAAAAATTTGCTTTTAAGGTTGGATTATTAGATAAAGAGGAACTAAAAAATAAATTATTAACAAACCTAAGCATAAATGAGAAAGGATAGATTTTAAAGGTCAATATGATGTTTAAGGCAACTAAACCATTCTTTACAGCTTGAATCAAATGGATTTGAAGGTTGATTTCACTTTATCAATCTTTAGGTTTTCTTTGATCACTTCAAGACATTATAATTGACTATAGTGTTTGATATCCTCAATAACTAACTTTTAAGTTGTTGTAAAGAATGGATTAAGCTAGATTATGCCTGTATCACTCTGATTGATTATGATAACATTGAAGGTAAGCTTCTTTTATATAATGAATTAACTTTTAGAGTTGAATTTATTTTAGAAAATGATATTAGTTAGTTGAATTGAGTTTTATTAGTTGTAAACTGAATGAAACTTAATTGACCAAATTTGATATTTTAGTAAAACATGAAGATCCTATCTCTCAATTGTATAATTGCTTCAACATAAATAAAAAACAAATATAGTGATGAGAAGAATTTGATTATGCTTGAAATGATTTAAAATGGAGGCTAAATCTATTTTATTAGTTGAAGTAACTAAATGAAAATGGATTGACCGAATTTGACCAAAATAGTTTTTAGCATAGCTATGAAAGACTTAATTTGATTAAAATGGCTACTCAACATAGATTCTGCATTTTGTTTTGTTTTTGTTTTCATTTGTATTTATAGAGAGATGGAGATTGTCCCAAGGTTTGAACAAATTTTTATTGAAAGATAATCCATTTTTTATAGAAAAGCTATATATATATATATGTGTGTGTGTGTGTGTGTGGGTATTTATATATGTATTTTGTTTTTTGAGGCACGTAAATAAATTTGTCAACTGTTACTTTATGCATCCATATAACATTTAGTCCTTAGAAGTGGGTGATGTCAGTGCATTTGAGCCTATTGATAATGCTAGAAGGTGTTGTTTCCCTTTTTTATTATTATTTAACCTTCTTCTTCTTTCCTTTTTTCTCTTTTTTATTTTCTTAATCTTGAGTGATTTTGGCTTTTTTTTTCTACTTTTTGCCACTTGGACTTGTTCTGCTATTCATTAAGATCAGTTTAAGCCTTTTTATTGTTCACATGTTCGGAACCCCTGAACAAACTAAGTCCATGTGGATGTGAAGTAGCTTTTGAGCTTAGAAAGTCCGTGCAGATGCTATGAAGAGAGGTGAAAATGATAAAGTTCATGTAGCTTTGAGTACATGAACTTACCTAGCTAAGTCTGTGTGGACATTATCATGAGAGATGTTTGAAGGAAATTCATGTAGATGAGTGGTTGGGATAAGGCTGACTTTAGTTTGTGCAGATGTCAAAGAGGAGTAAGACTAGTATAAGTCCATGCAGACATAGTGTTAATTTTAAAATTGCGACTCTGCTTCTTCTTTTTTACTTTCCCTTTTCCATTTCTTTCTTTTTAGAATTTTTTCTATAATTTTTCTATTCTTTTATTGACTTTGTGACCTAAAATGGCCTCTCTTTCTTTTAGCCACGATGATGTGAATTTGACGATTGAGGAGGTGCTAACGCCTTTGCTACAATCGACTTTTGGGAGCCCTTCGTCCTCTTTAGTGATAGAGACAACCTCCATGCTAATCTTGAAGGGTTTTATCTCTTCTGTGGTAGTCAACTAACCTCTTACCTTTGCTTCAGTGAATGACATGCATTTTGAAGACCAAACCTCAATTCTTGTAGACTTGGTTTGCCATGTGTGCTAAGAGGTGTGCCTCTGGGTGTGCTTTATCCATTCCTATGCCTTTTATTGATTTTTTGCTCTTGAGAAAGTTTATGCAATTTTACTATTTATGTGTTACTCTAGTTCGATAAGTCCATATGTACTTAGTCAAGGTAAGGTAGGTGTCTGTGTAGGCATAATAGAAATATGTGTAGGTCAGTACAGATATTAGGCCTAGGTCAAATTTCTAGAAATTTTTAGAATGATAATCTGTTATGTTTTATATGTTTCTTGTGTGACGTCTGTATGGATAAAGGCTGTGAGTGATTAGGGTTTGTGCAGATGTGGTATAAAGTCTGTACGGTTTTGTTATGTGCAAAGAACAATACGCTTCATTTTCTATTTTCTTGTTAGACCTACTTTTCCATGCCAACTTTCATAGGTCCGTACAAATCTCATTAGAGCTAGGTCCATGCGAACTCTTTGTGCTTCTTGTAATATGCTTAATTCGTGCAGACATGTGGTTGGATTCGGTTAGTTCTTGTGGACTCTATTTGCTTTAATTGATGTCTTGGGGTGTGTAATGCTTTATGCGAGTGCTTATTTATGTTGTAGGCATAACTTAAATACAAAAGAACATTGTCTAGGCCTTAGCAGTGGTATTTGGTTATGCCTATCTTGGTGAAGGAGTGTATGAGGCTCATAGGCTTTTAGACCTTTTTAGACCACTAGGTGTGTGGAGATTTTAGGAGGGACTTGTAAGCTTTAAGGGTCCTTTTGGATAGGTGAATAAACACTACTCATACATTTCATCTATCTTTTAAGGAGTTGACCATCATGTTTCGACTAAGCTTTCATCACGGGCGTGCCTTGCATCGGTTGTGCCATTGCTTTTGACATGTGCTATCACTTTTCTTCGAGAAATAGATTGATGCATCTCTTATAGGCTAGCTAAAGCTTGATTAATATACCCAATCCTTTATCCTCTATCTGCTAGGCACCACGGTATTTGCCAATGCAAATGGCCATGTGAGTTGGAGCTTCTTGCCTAATTTAGAGAGCATTAAGGACATTGGGTCTTGGAATTGGTGCTCTTCTTCCCTTAATTAGATATACAGAAGCCTAGATGTGGCGGCTCAGACTAAGAAGAGTGCCACAAGTTCGTCTAGGGCTTTATCTCAGGATTTTTAGCTTGTATTTTGGTATTTTGACTTGTTTTATTCTTTCTTGGTAAGTGGTATGATGATTTTTAACTCTCATTTCTAGGTTTGGGCATATGAGCTTCATTTATTGCCTCAACCCTACGAGCTCGACATCCCTCATCAATATCTAATGATGGATAGGTTAATTAGGCCGACTTCTAGGCCTTGGAATGCCTCTGCCTTAACTCAACATTAATAGTATTTAAGCTCTCAGGATTAGATTGTAAGTGTTCCTGTAATTATTAACAAATTATTAGTACCTTCATTTTTTATTCTAATTAGTGTGTACTTATTTTATAGATTGATCTCGCTTAGTGGGATTTTCCACTCGAGTAGATGCCTGACTTCTTGCACTTTGCTTGAGAGTTATTTTCCTACAGGGTGCTACTAACTACCCCAGAGGCCTACTCCTGGTACTTGAGGAAGCACATGCTGAGTTGGCATGTAGGGCTGATGCTCGTCATATACCTTAATATCCTCTTAACACTATGTTGTTTGGGAGGCATATTGATAACTTGGTGTTTGTCTAGGAGATAATTGCTAGGCTTTTTAGAGGTACGTTAGTGGTGATTGATAGCGAGAGCTATCCTACGTGGGTGCTTGCATACTTGTTACCTCGAGTTCCTTATGCTTTTGAGTCCTCAATTTTTCAATCTTTTGATTTTGCTTTTAACCCTATTTTACTTGTTTCCTAGGCCTCTGCTCTTGCTTCTAAAGTTGAGCTTTTCTCTTTTTCACAGTAGAGAATGAGAAGCACCTCTAGTTCAAGTGGGCCTCAATTTTCAGCTCCTCCAACTCATACACCTATCGATGGTAGGGGTTGAGGTTGAGCTTCCCTTACTTTTTCTCTATTTGCTGCTCCTAAGCCAATGCTGGGTGAGATCATTGGCATCTTTACAAACATGCCAAAGCTAAGCTACATATACTATGGGCTTGATGGCGAGTTGACCTTTGTATGGCTCAAGATTGAGGACAGTCAGCCAGTTCCTTTTAAGCTAGCTGACACTACACTGGTAACCTCTTTTGTACCTTTGTTTTATTCATTGATGTGCTTACATCGTTTACCTACTTATCTTAACAGGTTAGGATATCTCTTATAGTGAGAACCATATAGGTGATGGAGGCATTTCAGAAGGTGATGATTGATGAGACTTATGCTCTCTTAGTGAGTTTTCCTACACTTGTCAATTATGTAATTGAAATACATACATATGCATGAGATGTATGAAATGTCAATAAGTTTTAGTACATTAATCCCTCATTCTTCTTTGCAGAATGAATTAGCTAGGAGGGTAGCGTCTCTTCGAATTGCACAGAGGAAGGTAAGGGCCATGAAGTTGGCTAAGAAGATAGTGCCTTCCTTGGATGATGAGGATACGGAGAACGAGGAGGAAAAAGGGTGAAGATTGGTGCTCACCCATGCTTGTATACATATTTTTATATATTTTTTAAATAGGGCTTATGATTTGTACTCATTTGAACATTTATTACTATTTTTTCTTATTTGGATTTTATGTACATTCCTTTTGTGATTACAATCATTTGAGCTTACACACATCTCTTGGTATATACAAATGTTAAAAAGCAAACATAATTATAAAGAAACTTTCAAGGAAATAGCTTTACAATAATATCCTTCCCTAAACCCATACAAGGAGTCATACAACTTAGGTCTAGGTGGACTAGCTTTTGCTTCTGAGAAAGCCATGTAGACATGGATTAAGGGTGTTTATGCCAATGTAAGTCAAGTTATTTTGGGCAGACTTAATGCTAAGCAATCTCGCGAGCATGGCTTGAGATGGTCGACATTGATGCCAGTCGAGTTTGCTATTGGTCCATGCAGACACTATAGTGCATTTAGGAAATCATTATCCTTGTCAAATTAGAATATTATGATTCTTGGCCTGTAAATACCCTTTTCCTTTATGTGTCTTAACACCACTCACCATGGGTATTCCTTTCTCTCTATAATTGTAAAAATTTTAAACTTGAAAACCACTTAGGATTCTTTAATTTTTGCTCCTTTTTTTGTTATCAGATTTCTGAGGAAGGTAAAGATAGATTGTAATTTTTTTCGTGCTGTTTTATACTATTCAGACCCAATTTTTTATGTTTTTAACTTCAACTATCATGAAATCACCCCCACGCCAGAGGAGTTTGCTACCATAATGAATTTAGGCTTTCCCTCAGATATTCAGACATTGTGCTTACCTAAGGAGTACCATTTTTGATGGCTTAGAAGATTATTCCATGTGTGGGTTCTATTTCTTTAGAAGTGGCCTTGAATTTTGCTGGATAATTTACACTTGATTCCTCATAATGGGCCAAATGCATCTTGTTATGTATTTTTGGTGACTTTTTGGTAATTACTCATAAAAATAAACACTATGAGTATAAAGTGCTCCAAGTGTTGATTGGAGTTTATTCTGGAAGTAATCTACTTAGCTTTGTGATTACTGAACTATCTGAGGAATGGATGCTCTAAAGATGAAAGATTTAAACTTTGTGAAGGGGAGTTATTTGCTTTTACATGTTATTTTTAGTTCTAATTTTTGCCTAATAAACCCATTTTGGCTTTTCCCTAGCGGACTTTTGCCCTAATTTTTTCCTAGTGTGCTTGTGAAGATTTTCACACTAGCAGCCTTATTACTTTAATTTTTGCTTGGTGCACCTGTGAAGGTTTTCACACTAGTGCGTTTACTTTACTTTTGCTTAGATGGTCCAATTTAGATTTTCAACCTAATGACTGTTTTCTTTTTTTTTTCTTTTCTTTTTTAGATATGGCTGTAAGATAGGTTTAAAACTACTTGCTGAACCTATTGAAAGACAGTGTATTCAATATGCTCCCAATCGTCATTATGAGAGAAAAATTAAGAAAAATTTTAGCTCTAAAGGAGATTGGATTACATGGCTTAGAGGGACCATTGCATATGAGATTCGATGGATGTGCCTTTGGTGGAAGATTTCCTACTTCACATTGTCTGGCTATTTAGGCTGTGTCCTATTGGTCAGTTTGAGGCATGTAACCTTTTATACTCCTCACTAGATTTAAAGGTAGTTTGGCTTAAAATAGAAGGTTCATCTTGAACCTTTAGGCTTTTAAGGTGGAGCATTGACTTGGCTTTTCTGTATTATTATCCTGACTTATAAAGACAACCCTTTGTATTAAAGAATGTGCTTGATCTTAAAGCTAATAATACTAATGTAGATGATTAATACAGTGACAAGATTACAAGTGCATCAAGGGATATGAAAACTTTTTAATTAAAAAGGAAGCATGAAGATGAATCATTTACTTCTAAAAAAAATTGCACGTAGCTTTAGAGTTCAATTATTTGTAAGGTGCTTTTCTCTAAAGGGTAATTTGTAAACTAATGACTATTACAAAGCATTTTTGGCATCAAAACTTAACTCATCTAATCTTGGCAAATATATTTTAATAATACAACTATTATCAATAAGCATTTGCAGGTTTTCTTGATTGAAGATTTTCTCTCATTTTCCTTTAACTTTTGCATAAAGTGCCTATCTTTAGGTTTTCACCTCATCGGGGTGTCTTAGCTTTTACTTAAGCTGCCCTTTTTGGGTTTTCAACTTAGTGGGCCTCTTTTTTTTAACAAAGTATTTCTTTAGCCTATCCACGTTCATAGGTTTTGAAACCTCATTACCTTTCAAGTCTAAAATTTTAATGCTCCTATGCTTCAGTACTTTCTTCACTAAGTAAGGACCTTCTCAGTTGGGCTTGAATTTCCCTTTAAGATCAATTAATAAAAGCTCGATTTGTTTTAACATAAGGTCACATTCTTAAATTGAATATAGTTTGACTTTCTTATTATAGGTTTTAGCCAACCTCTTTTGATTTAGCTGCATATGAGATAAGGCCTTCATTCATTTCTCATTTATTAGTACCAATTATTCATACCTAGTTTATACCCACTCTGCTTTTGGGATTTTTGCTTTCAACACTACCTTTAATGAGGGGACCTCTATTTCTATAGGTAATACAACTTTCATCCCATATACCTACAAGTGTGGTGTAGTGCACGTTGAAGTTCTGATAGTTGTTCTGTAGCCTCAAAGTGTGAATAGGAATATTTATGCCTAGTCTTTCTAAGTTATAACCTTTTTTTAAAAAATTTTCTTGATATTTTATTAGCTGTTTCTACTGTGCCATTTACTTATAGCTTATAAGGGGAAGATTTGTGGTGTTCAATCCCAAACTTCTATTGGAGTTGTTTAGTTTTGCCTTGGAATTGTACCTCGTTATCCAAAATCACCTTCTGTGGCAACCAATACCTACAAATGAGATTTCTTTTAATAAAATTGCTCATCTACTTTTCTCTTAATTTATTGAAAAATTCAGCTTCTACCCCTTTTGAGAAATAATCAATAGCCACAACATGTATCTTTGACCTTTTACTGTAAAAGGCCTAATCTCTCTTATCATGTCGATTCCTTATATAGAAAATGGCCATGGAGAAGACAAACTCAATAACTCTATTAATGGTAAGTGACTTAAATTGGCATAAATTTGACATTTGTGATGCCATTTGATAAAGTTATTGAAATTTGTTTCCATTGTCCACCAATACTATCCTATCCTCGTGATTTTCTTTGCCAAGTTTCTCCCATTCATATGCATACCATAGACACCTTTATATACCTCAATTAATATCTTTTAAGCTTCTGCTTCATCTATAATTTGAGTTGAATAGAGTCATGATGCCTTTTGTACAACATTTCCTAAAAGGAAATGAATTGAGTTGATAACTTTCAAAGTACTTTCTTATCCTTATCCATTGTATGACTTGGATATTCTTTTTTCTCTAGATACCTTAGTTTTGCTCTCTTAGAATATGGTGAAAAGTTCATTTGTCGAATGTGTTAGATAAATTTATTACTGTTCTGACATATGTACCAAGATTCTTATTTTTAACTTCCTAATTCCCCTTCGTTTGTTGTATTACTAACATGGAGTCCCTATACACATCAATTGTCTTTATCTCTAATAGGAATAGAGTTTTAATGCCATAGATACATGCTTCATACTTGGAGATATTGTTAGTGGCTAAAAAATCCAAGTTTTTTTTGCCAAAAACATGTGTTCTCCTTTTAGATTGACTAATAAGGCTCTTGTACCTACACCCTTTTGATTAATTGCTCCATCGAAATACATTTTACATCATTCCTAGAAGATTTCCCCCAAGTGTTCATCTAGAAATTCAAATTCCATGTCATAATTTTCAATTGGTTATTATGCCATAAAATCTACACTACTCATCCCTTGATAGTCTTCCTCATTACATAAAAGATGTCAAACTCTTCTAGCAACAAAATCTACTTGCCTATCTTGCTTACTAGTGACAGTGCTGTTTATAGATATCAAAGGGGTCATGCCTTGCAACTGCCTCTACTTTGTATGGTTGAAAGTAATGGTAGAGTTTTTTGAATACCCAGATTACTCTTAAGAAAATTTTCTCCACTTTTGCATACCTTTTTTCATATGGGAGTAGCTTTTTACTCAAATAATAGACTATAAATTCCACACTAAACTCATTTGCTTGTGCGATAAGTGCTTTAATGGAATTCTCTTTAACTTTGAGGTATAAGATTAAAGTTTTTCTTAGCATAGAGGGCTTTAGGATTGGTGGGTTGGTTAAATATTGCTTTATAGCTTTAAATGCCTTTTAACAGTCATCATTCCATTCGTAAGGCTAAGTTTATCATAAGAGTTTAAATATGGGTTCGCAAATAGATATGAGCTTATCTATGAACCGACTGACATACTGTAGCTTTTTAAGGAATCTTATACTTCTTTCTTTAGTTTGGGTGTTGGCATTTCTAGA
>CANXYI012161847.1:0-11417 GCA_948208565.1 Hura crepitans | reverse complement strand
AGGTAGACTACACTTTAATACACTGGATCTAGAGGGAATAATAACTAGTGCAGTGGTCCCCATTCTAGACCTATGCACCGCACTGGTATGCTGAGTATAAAACCCAGTGGTGAATTTAATTAATTAAAAGTATGTCTCACCTATTACACACGAGTAATTTACTATACATATTACGAGTTCATGCATATGAAGGTCACATAAATATATCTTGTTTTGCACTTAGTTATATATTATTATAACCTTTTAGTAATTTAATTACCTTCAAGACACTGCACTTATTTTATCAATTAGTTCAGACAGCTATTTAACCCTTTTATTAAAACTACTGGGGACATAGCCTTCAATCAAATTTGGTACATTATATATGTTTCTTAATGTATTTCTCAGACACTCACCTATTTGTATATGTATTAGTCTCAATCAATTATTTCCTTTGGCTCACTATCACTTTTCGATTACTTATATGGCGGGCATCATATTCATTCCGCCAATTAATCAATTTAAAGTAATAGTATTTAAGCTTAAACTTAGGCCCCACTAGGTAGACTACACTTTAATACACTAGATTTAGAGGGAATAATAACTATTGCAGTGGTCCTTATTTTAGACCTACACTACTGCACCGACATGTGTGCCATAATGAAGATTAGCTATAGCCTCCGTAAACATAGTAAAATATCTATGTGGCATAATAGAGATCAACCTGTGGACCTCCCTAACCACAATAAGAATAATTGAGTGGTATAATAGAGATCAGCCCGTAGGCCTCCCCAACCAAAAATATCCATCAAGAATTAGGTGACCTAATGGAGATCTATCCGTAGACCTCTCTAGCCACCAAATAATCTCAAAGTCTAGGTGACATGATGGAGATCAATCCGTAGACCTCTCTAGCCACCAATAACTAGTAGCTACTAAACCCTAAGTTAACCGATCAACCCATCTAGTGGGTGTCTACTAATGGGCCATTTAACTCCATTTCATATGTATTTTTATTTTTATCATCTATATATAATATTCTTAATTCAAAAATAGTTAATTGTTAACTTTTATTCGACAGTCCATTCCTAGCCCAGATAGTTACAGGCTAGCTGTCTAAATTTTTCCATCAGTGTATTACTAGTTATCATATAATAACATATATAAGTGATTAACAATCAAAAACAAATTTATTTTGATAGTTGGAAATTGACCTAGACTATTACCGGTCATATTTATGTTCTGCCAAACAATTTTAGGTCTATTTTTATAGCTTAACTTAAATTCAATTCAAAACTGTGTTCAGGATTATTTGTTTTAATATTACAGCTTCTTATATATTAACTTTATTAGGAGTGTTTAATTAAGTCTAGAATAGTCCTTTTCTTAGGACATTTATAGGTCACGTCTTAGGTACTTATTACTAACATAGGCCCGTAGCCATTACTACCTCTATCATATTCATAGGCCTTTAGCCATTATATTCTAGGTATCCTTTCATACTTTATGCCATGTGAATATTTAGCCCTCATAGGCTCACATGTCTGAATTTCATCTTGTCATAGGCCCGAAGCCAATATTCTTTCTATCACCTTTATAGGGTCAAGGTCATATCAAATTATAGTCTTAACTAGATCTTAAAGGAGCTTTTACCTATCATGTAAATTTAATTACAAAAGGGGCTTATAATATAAGCACTAACTTGTGCCATTTTGAATCACTTCATTAAGTTACATTTTTAATTTCCTTTTTAAGACATTCAACCCATTTTCCCTTTTTTTGTTTATGAACATTATTTTATTTTCTATTTTCTATCCATTTACATGCCATATTACTTTCACAAGTAAGTTGTTTCATTATCTTCATAATATAAAATTAAAACTCTTTTAAGTATGTTACCCTAATGCATTAGTATGGGCTTACATACTTATGTCTATATATAAAAAAAAAACCCTCTTGACTAAATCACATCCTTACATTAAATAAGACATGGTTTCCATCTTTTTAATTCCATCACCCTCTTATGTGAATTATTTATCCCCTGAACAATGTAAAATTAAACTAGTTTAATGCCATGGTACTTATGTCCTAATATGTATATAAATATTATATGTATTTTTATTAAATATAATTGTTAACATTTCAGTCCCAAGGAATGCTATATATGTAAATAATGCATGGCAAAATTAATTTACCACCTAGGCACCTTTTGGCATCTGTGCCTTTAAATTTACACCCACATCCAATTTGCTATCTTAATAGCACATCCTCACAGCTCTCTTAGTCCATCATTCCCATGCATTGGTATAGAGTTTACTATACATGTCATTATTGAGCTCATAGGCATACATATATATATACATCCCTTTAGCCTCCCCTTTTTAACCAATACCAAGTTACATTTTCTGTGAGTTATTACCATAACATATAAGAAACTAATAAGTAAACATATAGGTTCAAGTGACGTAAAGAAACCTACATTATGGCCACATGCCCTTACCCCTATCTTTCATATTATATCTCTTAACCCAATTCTCCTACAATAATGTCATGAATGCTTTTATTCCCACGACATCACTTATTAAGGTTACTATATATTCACACCTTAAATATCTAGTTGTTAGATGTTTATCAAACAACTTCCTCCATTTTGTAACAAAAAGCACAAATCTTCTTATGATCCATCTATTTCCATTTTCTCCCACTTACATTACATATGTATATACCTCTTGACTTATTTTCAACCCACACAAGCTTATATTCTAGCAACCTACCATACCAATCATGCACATAATTTCATCAAATGCCACCATAATTCACTCCATAACTTGACTCCCTTAACCAACCTTTTAACATCTACTGCATAAAGCATATACCACATTTATAAATCACAACATGTTACACCAATAGCATATTAAGAGGTTTTAATTCCACTCCCTACCATGCCTACACATGCACATAACTCACACCCTAAACTCACGTCACTTCCATTTTTCCTCTCAAGGATTTCACACTAATATGTAGCCTTACCTGACACTCACTATCTCAACTTGTTTGTTCACTCACAATCATGCCATTCTACACTAAAGAGAACTAAAACTTCCTAAAGATTTAATAACCATACACAATCATGGCAATAATATGAAAAATTCACCTTAAACACAATTCCAACTAGAATTTTAGGCCACTTAATTACAGTATTCCTTTTAAATAAAAAAAATAAGGCATGCTCATAATTACTTAAATTCATAAACTTGGCTCTATATCTAGCAACTCCTTCAATTCCCCATCAATCACCATCTCCCCTTGAGGTTGGTTTACTAGCCACCATGGCTCTCTCTTCCTATCCCCTTGATTAACCTTGACCTTAAACAATTCCACCTCCTCTTGGTTCTATCCAAGGGTTCCCTTCCCTATAAAGTTTGAACATCGGGTGAGTCTTAAGAAAGGAAATCAGTACACATTTAAGGGG
The DNA here is from genome assembly GCA_948208565.1 of Hura crepitans. NCBI lineage: Eukaryota > Viridiplantae > Streptophyta > Magnoliopsida > Malpighiales > Euphorbiaceae > Hura > Hura crepitans. The sequence continues at coordinate 7,966 of CANXYI012161847.1, read as the reverse complement.
GGAAAAAGAACACTTACTCTTTTCTTCCTCTTGATTACACCACCATCACTTGCTTTTTATCAATTTTCTTCAAGGATGGAGGTGGCTATAGTGGCTTTTGCTAGATGGTGGCCCTGCCCTACCTCTTGTGGGATGTTCCTGGGGAAATTTTACTAGAAAACCATCAAGGGAATAGTCCCAAAGTGATAATATTTATTGGCTGCAATATGGCCAGCTTGTGGGAAAGTGGAGAAGAGAAAAAAATAATCCAACTTAAGTATAATAGTAGCTAAGTGTCCTCTAATGGACTTGGCCAAGTGGCATAGTGGCTGAGTGGGATCAAGGGGCTATCAGTTCGTATTACAGGGCTCTTAAACACCCCGAGATTTGAATTTTCGATCATAGGGGCTGCTAACTTTGGAGATTTTTTAAAAATCACATGGTTGTCAAAAAAATGCAGTATTTATTCCTCAAATCATCATTTGACACCAATTTCATGCCTACAAAATTTTGCTATGGAATTCCATTAGGAAGTTCCCGAATTGAAAATCAAGTATTTCGCGGCAACTCATTTCACGGCAGAACTTCAAAAATTTTTCTACGGCCACTTGGACCTCTAAGAATTTTTGCGTTTATTTCTAAAATCCTCAAATACATCCAATTAGAGGCATGTAAAGTTTCACGACCTAATTCCTTTAGGAACTAGGCTAGCAAAATTTCGGGGAAATCACAGTTCTACTAAAAGCCTGAAAAATCCTAAACGACATTGAGAAATTTCACCGTTTATTTTAAAATTCCTTATTAAATCCCAATTGCATGCTCGTAAATTTTTGTGACCAAATTCCTTCGATTGGATAATTCTCCAACTGCCTCAATTTGCATGCTAATCTAAAAAATTGTGAGGATTTACAAATGACCTCTGATTCTAAAAATTTCTTCACAATAGACTCAATGCAATTTTTATGCTTTAGGGTCCACTATTTTTGGGTCCGTATAGGTACATCTCAGGTCAATCTTGGCACGAAAAAATTTTTTATTAGCCTGATAGCTAGCTTACAGCTTGAAGTGAATTATTGATTTTGCTAAAATTTTTATTGAGGTCATTTTCACCCTTTTTTAAAGCCTTTAAACTTTCTTGGGACATATACCTTACCCCGAGATCCTTGCTAGTGACTCGACACACTAGTTGCCCTTTTTCAATCATGGGCACTGTTCTTGAAGCCTAGTGTATGGGCATTACATAAACAGACCTGAAAATACCCTACCCTAAACCTTAAAAATTCCAATGAGTATGATGGAGAAGGTATTTTAATTTTCATAGGTCGTTTGATATGTTTTCTGAGTATTTTATTCTAACGAGTGACTAGTGTCAATAAGTCAACTGTGGAATTTTGACTTGAAATTCTACATAAGCCTTAGTGACACTAATCTAGGATTTTTATAACTAAAATAAGAATTTTTGGAGGTCTAAAGAATTTTCTATGAATTTCTAATGTTTAAAAATGTATCGAGACAAAACGAGCCATTGGATCGCCATATGCCTCGATCAGGGACACCTATCTACCCCTATATAAGGGCCCACACATGTGCATGGGTCACATGTGTGAAAGCTTCATTTTCCACCTCTTTAAACCCTAAAACCCAATGCCATTTTCTCTCTCTTCCCATTCTTTTTTCTTCATTTTCTCTCTCCTCTCTCCACCAAATTTCACACAAATTATATGAATCTTAACCTCCACAGTCTCTAGAAGGTAAACCTCAAACGAAAATTGAAAATAGAGGCTAGAAAGAGAGAAATCACACTTGGGTGAATAGTACTAAATTCTTGTGTAAGTGTTTTTAATTCAATTTTTATTTTTGTTTTAGGTAGGTTGGGGTATTCTAAGAATATCCATGGTCTTAGATTTCCTTTTAGAGTTTTCTAGGATTTTTTAGAATTTTTCTAAGCTGGAAATGTGTATGTTTTGGTACCAAAAAAGCCATTGAAGAAGACTAAGGTTTCAAGGCTTCAAGTGGTGGAGAAAAGGGTGTTTTCACACCCTAGGTATGTGGAATATACTTAAATTTAGAATGTCAATTGATTTGCCATGAAATTTTGCATTTATTGTGTATAAAATTGTGTGTTAATAGTGTTAGCATGGTATTAAGGTAAAGGGATGGTTTGGTAATGTTAATGAAGTCAAAATAATAAGATATGCATGACATTTGATGAAAGAAATGTGGTGTATGTGCATATGCTTGACATGGCTGAATGGTATGTGTAATGTGGTGTATTAGGTATAGTTATGCATATGACATGTAAAGCATGATAATGGCATGTAAATGAGGTGTGTAAACTATACATGGAAATGGATAATGACATTAAAATGCATGGCATGAAATCTTAGCAAAATAATGGCTTATTTGAGTATGTAAAGTGTAGCTAAGAAATGACCAAGAAATTGACATGTATATTTGTACCATTTGGTGACTTATATACAAAATGTGGTTAATGAAAGAATATGTGAGGAATTGATGTACAAGTGTTGAGTTTGGAATTGGTGTGATTTGTATCATGAAAGACACAAAATCTAAAATTGACTAAATGAATAGTAACATGCTGGTAAACTTACCAAATGAATAGTGATTTTTGTGATGACAGGTAAAACATGGTATCTTTTGTGTAACATGGCAAATAATGTGATCTAGTGACATACTAGACATAAGAATTAGTAAAATTGAGGATAATAGTCTTAAATGGGTGATGAATAGTAACTTGTCCCATAAGTTAGACACCCATTGGATGGGTTGATCGGTCAACTAGGGAGTTAGGAGCTGCTAGGCAGTTTGGTCCTCTTGGGCCCATTATTGCCTGTTGGATGTGGCGAGTGCAGCAACTGAGGTTCTAAGATGAACCTTGCACACTTGGGTATTGGTAGGTCCACTTGAGTTAATCCTTACTACCCATTTGATGTCTATGGATATCACGAGGTCCCATGGGGCTGATCCTTGCTGTGCACCTATGATGCTTTGGAGATATGACTCGGGGTATTAAGAGGTCCCACGGGGTTAATCTCTGCTATCCCATTTGTAGATATTGGGATGTCTATGGATTGATCATTGTTATCTGCCATTCTAATATTATGAGGTTTACGAATTGATCCCTACTATCGGGTGAGGTTGGTATAGCTATCGAGGTCTAAAATGTGGGCCACTACATAAGATAGATCCTAATATTCAGTGTCTTAACGTATAGTATGTCTATCATTGGCCTAAAATGTATTGAACTTAATCATAAACTAAATATATGGACTTAGACTTGATAAAGGAACTAGACATAATTGAATAGGGTAATTGGTATTTAGGTTGATGTGTTGCATGACTCATACATGTGCTTGGATGTGTGACATACTTTATTTTGTTTATTCCACCACTAAATTTATGCTCAGCATGTTGGTGTTCCGATACGTAGGCTGTAGATTTGTTAGCTAATTAACTTGAGAAAGAGCCAGTGTAGCTACCTCAGAGTCATTTGGGCACTTTTTGTCACTCTTTGTTTGATATTGATAAACACTGATGTATAGTAAGTGTAATGTAGGTGATGTATGTAAAATATAAAACTGAGTTAGTAACACTGAATGGCTATGTAAACCTGGTTGTTGATATATATATAATGCATGTTTATGTCTGTGTGTCTATGGGTCTGAGACCCTTTGTGATGATTGATGTTAGTTTGGGGGACCAAAAGGATCCAAGAATGGAGTTGGGGAGGAAAGTTATCCTAGAAGTGTTTTTCTTATAGGAATATTTTGGGTTTTTCACCTGGGTAGCCATTATGCTGCCCGATTTTTTGTAAATAGTCTACAGTCATAATCTGGTGTTTTAACAGACTAAATTAGGCAGTAATAGAAGATTTATCATATAGAATTATGAAAAGGTTAGGTTAGGTCAAAGTTTGTCAAAGGTGTATAAGTGTTAAATGAAAAGTCACTAGGGAAATCTATGGATGGGTGACCTCATGGGAAGTAGCACACTTTGCTTGTTTCCTTCAAGAATAGGTAGTGGGCGTTATATTTGGTGGTATCAGAGCAGGGTTTAGGCATTCCTAGGCTTACTATACATGAGTGCATGGGTCTAGGATTTTGTTTTGGGTCATGCTATATTGCATGAAGCTAATAAGTGTTTTGGTACAATTGTAGATATGATGAGTGAGCGGACCCCACTAGAGCAAGGGGAAGAGGTGGCCAGTCATATTCCTACCACCCTACATGGCCCAAAGGTCAGTGCAGCCACTCTAGAGCCTAGTGATGCTACCCATCAACTACCACCTTAGCCACAGCCTCAGATCCAAGCTTCTCCAGCAATACTGCAACAAATAGTAGACTTGTTAAGACACACTACAACACCTCCACCACTAGCTCTAGTTCCTATTGCACCTCCTCTAGTTCCACCAGCTCCCCAAGCACTGCAAAAGCCCTACCTACAGAGGGTGAAGAAGATGGGTGTAGTAGACTTTCTAGGTGCAAGGGAGGATGATGCAATGAGAGCAGAATATTGGTTGGAGTGGATAACTAGGATTTTAGCGCAACTGGAGTGTTCAGAGGAGGAGTGTCTAAAGTGCTTGACCTCCTTATGGTAGGAAGAAGCCTTCTGCTAGTGGGATACCTTGAGGAAGAGGAAGGCAGTAGCTAACATCACTTAGGAGTTCTTTTTGAAGGAATTCTGGAAGAGGTACATTCCTAAGTCCTATAAGGATAAGAAGAGGCAAGAATTATTTGATTTGATGCAGGGAAGAAGATTAATATTTGAGTATGAGAAGAACTTCACTCGCTTGAGTAGGTATGCAGTAGAGTTCATTCCAATGGATGAGGAGAAGTGCAAGAGGTTCGAGAAGGGCCTCAATGTTGAGATGAGGATGTAGATCCTCACTCTGAAGATTAAGGGCTTTTCAAAGTTAGTAGTTGTAGCATATGATATAGAAGAGATGCTACAAGAGAAAGGGGAGCTATATCAGAGGAAGAGACCTTTCACTATGAGTCAAACTAGTTCAGCCTTAGGAGAGGGCAAGAGATAGAGGGACTTTCAACTTATTCAATAGTCTCAAAGACAGACCGACCAATAGTCTCAAAGGTAGGTTCCATCATAGAGATCTAGTCAGGCTTTTCCTTCTAGGCCTTAACCATCCCCTTCTCAGCAAGCTTCAAGTGCTCTAGTATCCACTACCATAAGTGCACCTCTAACATGTGGGAGTTGCTAGAGGAGACACTAGGGCTAGTGCTAATAGTTTAGATTAGGTGAGTGTTTTATATGTGGAGCCAAAGATCATTACTAGAGAGATTGCCCTTAAAGGCAAACAAAGGTTGCACAAACCCAGGCATCAGTTAAAGCAACTTCTAATAGACCCCCGAGATAGCAGAGGCAAGATTAGCCAAATACCAATCAGAGGACTTGGTTAGAGGCTAGAGCTATAGCATGACAGTATGTTATCCGTGCCCGGGAGGAAGCCAAGGCTCCAGATGTCATCACTGGTATATTTCTTTTATTTGATGTTCCAGTATTAGCCTTGATACATCCTAGATCAACACACTCTTACATTTACACCACACAAGCACAAGATAAGGGACTTGAACCAAAACATATAGATTTAGATATTTAAGTGAGTAACCTAATAGGCTAGAGTGTCATAGTAAACACAATTTGTAGACACTATCCTCTGATGATTCATCATTTCTAGTAGATCTAGTAGATCTTCCCTTTTATGAGTTTGATGTCATACTTGGTATGGACTAGCTGTTAGAGCACAGAGTAGTGATTGACTATGAAAAGAAAAGGATGAGTATACAGACCCTAGATGGGCAAGAGGTGACTATTGTAGGTAAAAGAGACTCCCTGTCTAACATCATTTTAGCTATTATAGCTAGAAGACTCATTCGAAAGGGATATGAAGCATTCTTAGCTTCTGTGGTAGATACAAGTGTTATGACCCCTAGCCTAGATCAAATACCTATTGTGTCTGATTTTCTTAATGTGTTTCCAGACGAGTTACCAGGATTGCCTCTATATCGAGAGTTAAACTTTGAGATTGAGATATATCATGGCATAGTCTAGTGTCTATTACATCATATAGGATGGCACCAGTAGAGTTAAAAGAGTTAAAGGTGCAGTTGCAGGAGTTGTTAGATAAAAGTTTCACTAAGCCTAGTGTTTCACCCTAGGGAGCACCTGTCTTTTTTGTGAAGAAGAAGGATGGGTTGCTCTGGTTGTGTATCGATTATAAGCAATTGAATAAGGTGACGATTAAGAATAAATATCTATTGCCTAGGATTGATGATCTATTTGACCAGCTGCAGGGCACTAGTATCTTTTCCAAGATAAATCTAAGATCAGGACATCATCAGTTGCGGATTAAGGAGAGTGATATTCCTAAGATGGCCTTTAGGAATCGATATAGGCATTATGAGTTTGTCGTGATGCCATTTGGGCTCACTAATGCCCCGTCAGCCTTTATGGATTATTGAACTAGATCTTTTAGCCTTATTTAGATAAGTTTGTTGTTGTGTTCATTGATGACATCCTAGTATACTCTAGAACCTAAGAGGAACATAAGCAACTTCTCTGAATTGTGTTGCAAACTTTAAGAGAGAAGTAGTTGTATGCTAAGTTTTATTAAATGGAAGTTTTGGATGGAAGAGGTAGCCTTTTTGGGTGACATTGCCTTAGCTGAAGGTATCAGAGTAGACCCGAGCAATGTTAAAGTTGTGTTAGAATGGAATCCTCCTAGGAATGTGACTGAGATTCGGAGTTTCCTAGGATTGGCAGGATACTATTAAAGGTTTGCGAAAGGCTTCTCAATGATTGCAGCTCCACTGACACGGTTGATAAGAAAAGATGTAAAGTGTAAGTGGGACAACAAGTGTCAAGCTAGTTTTGACATATTAAAGTAGATGTTAACAGAGACTCCTATCCTTACTTAATAAGAACAGGGGAAGGAATTTGTGATATATAGTGATGCTTCACACATAAACTTGGTTGTGTGTTGATGCAGGAAGGTAAGGTAGTTGCATATGCCTCTAGGCAATTGAAGCCTTACGAGAAGAACTATCCCACACATAATTTAGAGGTAGCTACAATTGTGTTTGCATTAAAGGTGTGGAGACATTACTTGTATGGAGAGAAGTGTTACATCTACACTGACCATAAGAGCCTAACATATTTACCTACACATAAGGAGCTGAAGTTAAGATAGTGGCAATAGATAGAGTTAATCAAGGACTATGATTGCTTAATTGACTACCATCTAGTGAAAGCAAATGTAGTTGCAGATGCCTTGAGCAGAAAGCTTATTGCTACATTGAAACTTATGCATGCTAGAGTGGAATACATAGTAGAATGTGCAGTTTTGGTTGAACTGTAGGTTAAAGCTGACTTTAGGCAGTAGATAAATGAAGCTCAAGTGAGAGATGAACAGATGTTACAAACCATGGGTAAATTTAAAGAGGGGAAGGCAATAGGATTCGAGTTAAGTGAAGATAGAAGCCTATACTATCAGAATATACTATGTATACTAGACATGGATGGGCTAAGAGTGCATATCTTAAAAGAAGCCTATAAAGCTCTATATTCCATGCACCCAAGAAGCATAAAAAAGTATCTCAGGTTGAATCCTCACTATTGGTAGCCAAGAATAAAACAAGAGGTAGCAAAATATGTGGTCCAATGTTTGACTTGTTAGCAAGTGAAGGCAGAGCACTAGGTTTTTTCTAGATTGTTACATCCAATAGCAATTCTAGAATGGAAATGGGAGAAGGTTACCATGGATTTTTTGATGGCATTGCCATTGACTAGAAGCAAATGTGATGCGATATGGGTGATCGTAGATAGGCTGACAAAGATAGCCCACTTCATACCAATACAGATGGATTATTCCTAGAGAAATTGGCTAGATTGTATATTGATGAGATCATACGGTTACATGGAGTGCTAGTAGCCAATCTTATATCAAGACCTG
>CANXYI012161814.1:0-18257 GCA_948208565.1 Hura crepitans | reverse complement strand
CTAGGAAAACTGCGATATTTCTTGGGAATTGAAATTGCCAGATCAAAGAAAGGTATATTCATTCCTCAGAGAAAATATGTTCTAGATCTTCTAAAGGAAACTGGTATGTTAGGGTGTAAACCAGCAGAATCTCCTATTGAGTAATCACGAGCTACAAGCTGGAGTTGGGAATTCAGTTGTGTTGAATATCCCACATCAGTTAATTATAAAATGATTGTGCTCCTTATAATGGCATGTGCAATCCATTCCCTTTGAGCTAGCTTTTGGGGTGAGTTAGGCACAAGTCCATTTTCTTAACATGGTATCAGAGCCAAATTACGATGTTGGGGCCACCCGCAGGTGTTTGGATATCCTCACGCTCCAGGCTTCTCGCTATATTCGGCTTTGAGCATGAAGGGAGTGGGTTGAATATCCCACATCGATTAATTATAAAATGATTGTGCTCCTTATAATGGCATGTGCAATCCTTTCCCTTTAAGCTAACTTTTAGGATGAGTTAGGCACAAGTCCATTTTCTTAACAAGTTGATATGGGTAGATATCAAAGACTAGTTGGAAGATTAATTTATCTTTCTCATACTAGACCAGATATTGCATATGCAGTCCGTCTAGTAAGTCAATTTATGCATAATCAGAGAGACGCTCACTTGCAAGCTGTATTTCGTATACTAAGATATCTGAAGTCTGCCCTAGGAAAAGGATTGCTCTTTGCCAAACATGGTTATCTGAAAACAAAATGTTTTATTGATGCAGATTGGGCTGGATCTCCAAATAATAGAAGATCCACTACTGGTTATTGTACATTTATGGGAGGCAATTTAGTGACATGGAGAAGTAAAAAACAGAATTTAATAGCTAGATCAAGTGCAGAAGCGGAATACAAAGCCATGGCACAAGGGGTTTGTGAGCTCCTATGATTGGGAAAAATATTGGAGGAATTAAACTTGTCTAACAGAAATGAACTGCTCCTATATTGCGATAATAAAGCAGCTATTAATCCCGTTCAGCATGATAAGACCAAGCACATAGAGATTGATCAACACTTTATCAAAGAAAAAAGTACTTGAAGGTGCCCTAAAACCACAGTATGTGATGTCAGATGAGCAAGTTGCTAATGTGTTTACTAAAGGATTATGTAATAAGACCTACCATATCTTAGTTTGCAAGTTGGGCATGTGTGATATCTATGCACCAACTTGAGGGGGAGTGTTGATATGTGCAAATTAGAATTATATTCTGATTAGGATTCCAATAAGGAATTATAGTCAGATTAGGTTTATTGTATTTTCCTATTTTAAGACTTTTAGAATTGTATATATACCCCATAGATCTTGTAAACTAAACAAAAATAATATGACAATTCGTATTTTTCAAAATCTACAAAACCTCACAGAAATAAAAATAAGGTTTGTTGGATTTTTCAGCTTTATGTATTATTTCTTACATTTAGTGTAGGAAATTTACTGATCTTTAGGTCTGATATTTTGGCCGGACTATTTTCCAATTTTAAGTCCTTGTAAACTCCTTGATTTTAGTTATAAGTTATATGGTTTCCGGTTTTGTGCCCTGGAATTGTGTAAAAATTATGATGTATTATTCAACTAGAAAGAAGAAGAAATAATAATAGTCTTCTTCTCCAGTTTTCTCAACCACTCTTTCTGTTTCTCTCATCAATATTTCATAATTGACACCTAAACTAACAAGGAAAACAATTAAGGTAATATAAATAAATGCAAGGAATACCAAAACATTGACACAAGTTTGTGGAAGCACGCACGCACATACATACAAATAGTGAAGAGTCAAGACTAAATTACTTGGTCAAAATCCACAAGAAGGAGCCTCCCGATTCCTGACCTCAGAAGCATAGCAGCAGCATGGCTTCCAACACCTCCAAGACCAATGACAACAACATAAGATGCAGTCACCCTGTGTTGAGCCTCGACACCAAAAAATTGAATGTTCCTAATAATACGACAGCAATGTTTGTTATGACTGGGAGGGGCAAAAAGAAAGGCCTTAAAGCATCATTATACCAAAAGAGAAAATGGATCAGCAGAACATCACTCTCCATCAGAACTGTAATACAAAAGCTTGGTCCTAGGCATGCAAAAACTTAGACAATTAAAACAGCGCCTAGCAAAAGGATCTCATAGCTCCTAGAATACAGTAATGTTGGTAAATAATTAAAACAAAAGCAATGTATTTTTTAATCTTTTTCTTCCAGTTTTTTATTGCCCTAAACATGTTCAACTTGCAATTATGTAGGCAGTATTCTAGAGCTGATAGTAATTACACCATTTGACAAATCTAGAGTGAAAGAGCCTTGTTGCCTAGATGCTCAAGATAAAACAATTTTCTGAAATTTAAGATCTTTTCAAGATAGGTAAGCTTATTGAATCAGTGACGTGATGTTGCAATCACATTAAAAGTTTAGATCACATGGCCTTCTTCATATGAGATAAAAATTTGTTATAAACCCCTTTTGAATTCAATACTAATATCCTTTGAACTCTAAAAATTTCAAGATATTGCGATTAATTTTTCTGTGGCAGAACTGCAGTTAACTAAAATTTAAAAATTTTAAATTGAAATAAAGTGTTCACAAAGAAAAATAAGAAATAAAAACAAATACTACAGAGGGGAAAATTAGAACATAGACATTTCTTCTGACTCGACAGGATTAACAATCCTAGTTCTTAACTATCTTGAACAAATAGACTACGAATTCAGAACATAACATAAGGCAATTTATAACTTGAACATACTGTAGGGAGTATATCGTCTACACGTACTTTTACTAGGATAAATAACTTCGATCATGCCCAAAAAGGGAAATGGAATTACCTTACCTGGTCAATTGTTCAGAAACTATTTCATCATCTAACAAGTCTTGATCGGGCATCACATAATTCCTGCCTCCAGAAACCATTAAGCTTCCCGAAGGCATCTCAGATATACGTCCTTCACCTGTTAAAAAATCCAAAAAGAAACTCCTATTTGGACGATTGTTTTGGTTTATCATTGCTGTCACAGATATTCGTTTAGCCACAATCATCATCATGCCTGATTTGTCACTTACAGGATGCCTTAATTCTAAATGATTCTAAGCAAAAGTTATACAAAAGGTTCTACCGAGAATATACCATTTAATTCAACATCCTTTCTACTGAATTTGCCCTTATTGCTTCTGCAATGCCAGATACATTATCTATTAATATGTGAAATAACACTCATTTGAATAAATAAGTAGGAAATACTGATCAAATTTACAATAATAAGAAGGCAAAGAAGAGGAGTATAAGAACATTGAAGTGAACGAGCAAAGGGATTTTTGGAGAAAAGCGAACGAAAATAAAGAAAAATTGGAGCTTACCTTGAGAGACGATTAAGAAGAAAGAACGTAGAAGCAGAGCCCAATAAAGCACCAGCTCCTATCAATGCTAAGTATTTGAATCTTTCCTCCATCTTTCTTCTCTATTCTCACTTCTTATTCTCAGATGAGATGGCCTTTTCCCTTGCAGAGCCGTCAAGGGTTTTTGGGTTCAGCGGTTTACCAGAGTACACGCCACCAGGGTTTAACAACATTTGCAGCTTGCTGTAGGGCGACTGTTCGGAGGCAGTATGAAAAACCGAGGAGATCGATGATTCATTTTAAAAATAATTGAAATGATTAAAATTAAATATAAAAAATTGAATGGGAGTTTTTTATATATAAAAATTAAGAGCGGACATTGACAGATAAATCAGTTTATTATCGATTTTTTAAATTTAATCTGTTATAATTAGTTTTTAAAAAAAATCTTAATTAGTTCATAATAATAGGTTAATAGTTAATCGGTAAACGTTAATTTGATCAATTGATCATTAACTACTATTTAACTACTAAAAAAATTATTACATAAAATAAAAGTGGTAAAAAATCATTTATATTAATACAATAAGACAAAATTTTATGAATCACTTTAGTTATCAATATTGATAAGGATAATTTTCTACAAACTAAAATGTTTTTACAAGACAATAAAAAAATATTTCAAGCTATATGTAATAATATAAATATGATCATTAAAATTGAAGTGATAAATGAATTTGTACTTATATATACATAAGATTTATATGGTATTACTGAGAAAAAAAATTGTAAATTTATATATGAGACTTGTTAACCGTTAATCAACGGTTAATCGAACGATAAAATCGCGTCCAAGTATATTAATCATATTTTTTAAAAATAAAAACCATAAACGTGTCCTCTTGAACTGGTTAACCATGCTTATTGATTTAGACTCGATTTTTTCTATCGATTTAACGATTTCTCGATTTTTTTAGCACTAATAAAAATATCAAAATGATATTATTTTGATATAAACTTACATCATGTTAAATACTAAAAAGTGACATTGTTTTAAAAATTCAATCGGTTTGATTTATTCATTTTTCACATTTTAGATATTGAATTAAACCAAATAAACTGAAGGAAAAATATACAATTTTGCTCCTAATTATTTGTCGTGGAGCTCTATATTACTCTTCAAGTTATTTTTAAAGAAAAAATGCCACAATGGTTATTAAAAATAATGATAAATATGCCCTTGTAAGTATTAAAAAATATGGCATTTTAGTACCATTTTTTATAATTATAAGATATTTTTGCACTATTTTTAATAATTATAAAAATATTTTAGTATTATTTTAAATAACTATAAGAGTATTTTGTTTTAAAAATAACTTGAATGACAAAATAGATCTTTAAGATAAATGTCAAATGCAAAATAGTAACTTTTCTCTAAATTATTTTTTTTAACATCAAACTAAATAAATTAAAATAACTATACATTTGATTTTCAATCTCAATTTAATTTTACTCATCCCTTATGCTAGGACTAATTTAATAAGTTAAGAATTGTATTTGCAATTTCTTTTTTTTTAATATGTTTTTAACACTCCCGACCCAATCCGATTTCCAAATTCGGACAAGGGATGACACACTTGTTACTAGGTCTTACTTTGGTTATCTTGTGAGTATAACTAATCTTTCAATTAATCTGGTGAGAATCGGTAGCATAACAAATGACTGAGAACCTAATCCAATTAAACATGTGGAAAGTTAACACTTCCATATCATCACGCCATTGTTCAGCATTAAAGGATCCATTTGATCCTTACAATGTTGTCCATAGTTCACACATAGTATCATAATAGCATCCATCTACTATCATCATCAGTGACATCTTTATCTTACCTATATTACAGACATATAAGTTTATATGACAAATGCGTACTATTACAGTACGAGTCTCTGAATAAATATAAGTTTCTATACAAGGTTTAGGCCCACTCCCTTGTACCTATATATGAGTGCCATCTATACTTATTCCACAAAATGTAATAGTAATACCAGAGGATGTATCTCCTTTATCTACATTGCTCCGCTTAAGGCTACCACCTGCACTTGTTATCTATTACCTACGCATTGCAAACAACAATGTGCTAAGTACAAGGCTTAGTGGTGTATTCAATGAATCATGCAACAAATATGTATTTTATTTTATTCATGATCACACATAACATGCTTATGATGTAATGTAGAAGATAATAATGTAGGTTTACATTTGATGATTCCAAACACATTTAATTAATTTACACTTATAGTTCATTTACATATTTCCCTTTTATTCTAATTTGTAGTCAAGTTATCTTTACCCTAGTGCATTTAAAAGTTATTCTTACTAATATTATTCTAATGCAATTCATGACTTTGTTGCTCTGTTATGTGAACCACCCATCACTAATTTAGGATATTTATGCTTAGGTTCTTACATCCAATACATGCCATTAATTTATTATGTTGTGTTACTTATTACCAATTTAGGTCACATGCACTTCACTTCCTATATTTAGTTCACAACATTATCTCATTTTCTTATTTGCATTATTACTAACTTATATGTCTTGTTATTATCCTTTTTACTTCCTTTATGCCTTTTTTGTTATCTCAATTTATTTACCAGCTTTTTAGCCCATACTTACCATGACATACCCCCGATATTGGATAAGGGGATTTATAAGTTGTGCAGTAGTGTACATTTTGGACCTACTTTGCTACTGCACCAACGTTATACGAGCTTAATTGTGTAGTGGTCCTATTGGACCTACACTACTGCTGCACCAACCTTAATTAAGTAGTTTTGTAGTGATTCGAATTTTAAACCTACACTACAGCTGCACCCGCATTAAGAGAATGGTTGTGTAGTGGCCCAATTGGACCTACACTATGACTGTACCCGCATTATCATAATTACCTAGCAGTTGCTATAGTTCCTCAGTTGACCGGTTAACCTATCCAGCAAGTGTCTAGATCATACAGGCTACAACATATTTAGCCAACATTATTTATACAAGACTTATTTCCTATGTTTCCCTTAGGTTAAATACATCCTCACATTTACAACTTTACATCATTAGAATGCGTAATACATCTTTTACCTTTGCTTGTTGCCTTATGAGTAAATTCTCATTTCTTACTTCATTTTTCTATTTACACACTAGTTTTGTTCATCTGTGTTAGGTTATTACATGTATTTACCTACACACCTTTCTTATGTTACATTGCAAAACAATTTCCTTTTCCTTGCTTTACTTCTCATTCATGTGTCTACTAACCAAATCTACTACAAGTCCTTACTTATGTTTGTTAGATCTTTTTCATGCATCATCAATCTTACTTACCTTTATTTGCTTGGTCCCATTTACCATTTTAGCTAACATTTCTCATTGATTTATAAATGTTCATTTCTCACTTATTCATATATGGACTAACACACATTATCACTTTTAATTATCTTCTTGTTTGACTATTTCTTTACTCCTACATGTACATGTTTTTACCTTATTGTATTTCACATTTCATTTTTACCATTACATCACATAAGCTTGCCTAATATCATTTATATCTCACATGCATATGACCACACACTGTGCACACCTATTTTAGGTCACAACCGATTCGGCTAATAATGTTTCTCTTACCTAACTCATTCCATTTTATATCATTTACTTGCATATCACAACAATTGTACATTTAATGCTTTATCATGCTTTATATGTATACACATGCTAACTACACTACCACACACACATATTCACACCATTCGGCCACAAGCACACATACACTTTAACCATTATTTTGTCATCTCTTTTCTACTTATATCACAATATTATCACTCACAAGCTAACACATTCACTAATCATGCATTTCACATACATATACACATAATGCCATGAATTCCATGTTGATATACATACTTGAATTTCATGAAAATAAATAAATGTTGCACACTTCATTGAACACACTTACAAAAATGTTACTCGAGGTCTTGAGTTTGATTCTACAGCTTTTGTTTGCCTCAATTCTCGTTTTACAGCAATTTCTCTAAATTCCGTAATACCTCAAAAATAAGAAAAATTCACAGAAAAAATCCTACAACTCCAAATTCAAAAATAAAAAGCATATTCATAATCTAGAGCATCTACAGCTACCTAGAAAAATATTTGAGATTCGATTTGGGACCTGGTGTGATTTAAGGGTTCAAAACTCTAAATCTTCAAAGCTCCATTTCCACTTCGAAACCTCTATTTTTTGCAAAATTTATGCTAGAATTAGGTTCTAGACATCGTAAAAATCAGTTTCCATATAATATTTGAGGGATTTCGGGTGAGAAATAAAGAAAAGAGAGGAGGAGAGAAAAGAAGAAGTGGCATCGGCTTTTTGGGGTTAAAGGGAGAAGATGAGCTTATTTTCTTATCCTACACCTATACATACCATAGTACATGCATATTATGGTGGTGGATGGCCACAATCGCACCACGTGGTGATCAAACGACCCTGATTAATTCTATATACGTTTTAAGCTTCAAAAATGTAAAATAATTGTTAGACATTTCTAAAAATCATGCTTTTAATGCCAAAAATTAACAAATTCCTCAATTAAGGGACCCTTAAAATCTCGGGCTCAATTTCCAAAGGGAACTAGGTTAGTTATTCACTTGTGTAATTAAGAAATTTTGATTAAATAACAATGGATATAAAAAAATTCTAATTCCTTCACCATTAGATTATTTAGAATTTTTTACCTTCAGGTTATGCTATTTTCATGTCAGTCTGGGCATGTCTCAGCCATTTCCTGACACGATGTGAACTAAGATCATTATTCATTAAATATCAACGTAAAATAATTTATTGGTTCAGTAAAAAGTACTAGTTACTTCATTTTCATTGTTATTTTTCTCATCGAAGTTTTACAACTAATACTCCCCTTTTTCCACCTTAATATGACCCGATCACTCAAAAAATATTATTCATATCCCAAAAAGCACTATTCACAAAATTGAGATTCTCGGTCGTTACAATTTTTACTCAAATAATTTTACTAATTTAAGTATAATATTTTAAAATTTGATAACTTACATTTTAAATTGATACTTATCATTTACTTTCAAAACATTACCCACTAACCTCGTAAAATTAGAACTTACTTATAAATCCCTTTAAGTTTTAATAAACTGCTGACATGGCTTAATATGAGGCCTATTTATGTTGATGTGTATAACATGAATTACATGTCAACATATATAGCCCTATGTTATCATGTTGGAATTCAACACATTAGCATAATAAGTGGGTCTCACATCAATTCGCGTCAATAATTCCATTAGGACTTAGTAGAATGTTTAATGAAATTTCAAGTTTATAATGTCGATAATATTTTGTGAAATTTTAAACGATAAGCAATTGCTTATAAAAACACGATGTGGGGTAAGCTTTTCTTAAATTAAAATATCTTTATCATTATATTTAATTCTTATTAAAAAATTTATTTCGAATAGGTATTTTATAAAATTGAAATATTTATTATTAAATAAAAAGGAATGTTTCTAAATTAGATGTATTCTTAACTAATATATTTTGTAATATTTTTTTACTAAATAAAATATTTTTCGATTTAAATCATTAATTTGAATAAAATATTTAAATTCTTATATATTTGTTTATTTTTATATTATTAAATTTATCCAATATAATATTTAAATTGATAATTATCTATATAAATAAATAAATAAAGGGCAAACATAAATATATTGAATTTTGGAGTTGATTTGCCATAAACTACTTTTTCTGCATTAACAATTATTTGTCATGCTATTAAAAAATATTTTAATAGAAACTACAAAAGTACTTGTCGAGATTGAAAAATTAAAGAAGATGCATACTAAATTTAATTAAAAAGTTAGACACATGCAATGTATGTGCACTTTTACTAGTATATGTGTATGTATATATTGCATTTTGTGTAGGGATATTTCATTTTGTAATGGATTTAAGTAAACAAAATCATATAAAAAAAGAGTTATTTAATTATTTAGATTATAATGAGAGAAAGTGAATAAATTTATTAGAAAATTTGCATTTTTCAAACTCTATTAAAACTCAATTTTTATTTTTTGGGAAAAAATAAAAAAAAGAAACATAAAATGAACTTTATAATACAACTTTAATGTTTCATTCCATAAAATTATTTGAAATTATAATTGCAATAGAAACTAAAAATATTCTTTTACTTCTCAAATTTGAGATCGATTGCTCTGCTATATTCTTTACAAGATAATTTCAAAAATGCTTGTGAATATGATAAAGCATGTCTTGTCTTCCATGATCTCAATCTTCCATAACACTTTCATTCTAAGAAGATTAATAACGAAAAATCCAATTATAGCATCTGAATTGATTCATCACTTAAAGAACAAAAGGTAAGGATACATAGGGTATTTGCTTTAAAATTAGACATGAGCAAGGCATATGATCGAATTGAATAGAGTTTCCTGAAAGAGATGATGTCAATGATGGGTTTTAGAAAGGATTGGATTGATATGATCATTTGTTGTGTTTCTACTAGGAGATACTTTATAACTTGTGGGCCTTATACCTCTTAAAAGAGGACTTCATCAAGGTGATTCCTAATTGCCATTTTTTTTCATAATACATGATGAAGACCTCTCTAGTCTTATCAAGTATTACGAGGCCAAAGGTTTGAACCATGGGTGTCGGATTATCAAGAATGCTCATGTGTGATCTTGCACTTGTTTTTTTGGTAATGGTAGCCCACTCTTCTTTAAAGCAAATGAAAAGGAATCTAGACACATTGCTAATAATCTATAAATTTATGAATTAACATAATGACCAAGTATAAATTTATAGAAAACTTCAATTTATTTTAGTGCCAATACTTCCTTAAATATCAGACAATTATTTGCAATAAATCGGTTATTTATCCAATTTTTAATAGTCTTATATTTAGGAATTCCTCTCTTCATGGGGCATAATAAAGATATTTTGGCTTTGTGCAACATAGAATTAAACAAAAGCTTTAGTGCTATAATTATATCAATTTATTCAAGGTCGACAAGGAAATAATTAAGATCATTGCTCAGGTGATTTTTCATTATGTTACAAGTGTTTATTTACTACCTTTGAATTATGTTGTGAAATATTGGTGCTTATGAATGATTTGTAGTAGAGATTAAAGAAAGCTAGCAAGCAAGTTATTAATTGGTTTACCGAGAGAAAGTTATACATTCCTAAGTTAGGACATGGGCTTGGGTTTCAAAGAATTCATGTTTATCGGGAGAAAGTTATGCATTTATAAGTTAAGACGTGGGCTTAGATTTCAAAGAATTTGTAAGTATAATTTATCTCTTTTAGGCAAGTGAGATTGAAAGTTGATTGCAAAGCCTAATTCACTCTTAAGGCATCCACTAAAAGCCTATTATTTCCTAACAAGCACATATTTATGCTAAAATTAGAACTAATCCTTGCTTTTGTTAGAGAATATACCGTTCAATTTGTGGGCTTAGATGGATTCATAGCAAGATCAAGCGGGATTAGCTTTCAAAATGTTCAACTCAAGCATGCCCAAGCTCATGAGAAAATTTACTTACTTTTGTCCAAACTCAAGCTCATGAATAACATATAAATTCTAAGCCACCAAACTAAGCTTGTATTTATGAAATAATAAAATTTAATATGTTTTTTAATAAATTAGTATCAAAAATATATTTTAAGAAACTTTTTAACTATTATATTGATATTTAATGCAAAAATATATTTTGTTTAACATACTAGTATATTTACTGCAAAAAATATTTATTTTTTTTGCATCTTAGACAACTAAAAAAATTAAATAAAAAAATATATATATGTATGTTAGGTCAGGTGGAGTTTGCACTTTACACATCAATCCTAAGCCCATTTACATAAAGCAGGCTTTTGATGTGCTTAAGTTCAAGCCAAACTTATAACTAGAAGTTTATGTCTAAAGCCGCATTTGTATATAGGTGAATAAGTCGGACTAGATGGGTACTAAAGCCCGTGAATATATCTATTAGAAAGGCATATATGTAAAGACTAAGCCATAAATGGCAAGTGGACAATAGTAGATAAGCTTTGGCATGGATTGATCCATGGTTACTTGATGACAATTTTTTTCTCTAGTTTATGAGAGTTTTGAGGATATCAAAATTGAAGACCTAATAACAAAGAGTTTGCATGGTGTATCATCTTTTCAATAAGCAAGATAGAAGTATTATTTTAAAGCATCAATTCGTCAAATGGATTTTAAGAGAACAATGGCTACTATTTGATCAATAATATTTATTATTCTCTTAAAAATTTTCTAATCCAATGAAATGCTAGCTCTAGAATTTGAAATGGAGAAATATATGAAAAGTTAAGGTGCAAAATAAAGTCAATTATATTATATGGTAAGCCATAACTAATTGCTTACAAAACAAGGTATTCCTTTAAGGTCTATTTGGATGAAGGTATTATGGAGTTTAATATAAAGTAAAGGAAGGTAAAATAAAGTAAGGTGAGTAAAGAATTTAATTTTATTTTGTTTCGAAGAAATACATTGTATTTAGAGGTTTAATGAATTTTACTTGTTCGGTTGGAAGGTATTTATGGCACGCCTTACCCGTTCTATACACTGAACCTAAATAAGGAGTGACACATTACCGATATCCGAACTACGCTATATGAAAACCCATAAAGGAATTTAAATCTTTTTTTTCATATTAAAACATACTTTATATGCTTAATATGATAAAAACACGAATTATCAAAACCATTTTTGGGGTATACTAATGGGGTATTTGTGTCTAAAATCTAGCAGCATAACAGTTGTACTGGGATACTATCCCAAATAGTAACCTATCAAAACAAACACTTCTATAAATTTTTCATCACACTCTAACATCCTTTGGGTCTATCTGACCCTCCAAAATTCAACACAAGGCAACATTCTATAAGCATGCATAAGGAAGAGATATCATATATGTCATGCATTCTTATGAAAGCTTTTAGAGAAAGAAAGAAAAAATTGTGAAAGATCTATTAAATAAGATTTACAAAACATGATTATAGATTACAAATTAGGCCTAATCCCTCATATACACAAGAGTGCTATCTTACTAATTACATCACCAAAAATTATACAAAAGAAATCAAAATACCCCAAAATGTAGCTTTTTGATCTTTTGTAGTATGGAGGCTTTGACTCTAATTTGCAGCTTTTACCTACGCATTGCAAAAATAGGACAATGCGCTAAGCTTTTGCTTAATGGTGTGTATACACACACACACACACACACACACACAGACGTGAGCAATACACTTCATGATTATGATCATTGCATAACATATCAAAATATAATTTAATATACATGGTCACATAAAACATACAAGCATGAGAAGGGAGATTTCATTACATACATTTCAAATAAGAATCACACTATTAACCATGCATATAAGTCACACAAATATAACATGCTTAAACCCACATTTAGGTAACGTACCATATCTCTTAACCAATTTATATTATTATTATTTTTAACATATACCCATACCTAAAAGACAACTATCCATAAACTGGATATCAGGATTACTGGGCCCGAAGGCCACATCGATCTGTAGATTATAACTTAGACCTATAGGTCTCATCAATCCAAAGATCTTAACATGGACCTGTAGGTCTCATCAATCCAAAGATCGTAACATGGACCTATAGGTCTCATCAAATTGAAAATCACAATGTGGACCAGAAGGTCTCATTGATTCGAAGATCGTAACACGAATCCATAGGTCTCATCACACCCGCAGGTACACTAGCAGCTGCCTAAACTCCCTAGTTGACTTATCAACCTATCCAATCTAGGTTGTCTAATTGTATGGGGCATTATTAACTTATTAATTCCACTCTTTTAATTTAATTAACAACACCTTATTTGATTTATTATCATATTCATATCGTGGCCATACTTGTGGCCTAATTGAGCAATCACCATTATTTATCACAACTTGATTATGTATGACTTAATGGAAATTAATGGATCATTTATACACCAAAAACATCACATGACCATTTCGATCATAAATTGGCATAATCATGGTTTAAGCTAAATCAATTGCCTAGCCATATACAAGTGTCATAACAACTTTCCATCATATATTGCATAACTCACACATAACTTGAAATCATCATTTTACATTGTAGATAAAAACCTAACAACTATCACTAATTTAATCATACGTGAAGCTTTATACTTAACATGACATAACATATCCCATTTTTAACAACCAAAAGGAGAATTCGGATTCCCCCGTAGGCACACACATACACCACAAATCACATACTCATTTTTACATATTCATAATTTCTATTATTAAGCAATTACACATAACATATCTACTAACTATTCATGTATAACTTCCTTATTAATTTCAACCCCAACACATCCAAACCCCCAAACATATTGTTTATAATAATAACATGCCAATATACATTCAATCTCATAAGTATATACATAATGTCACCAATTATCAATAATTACCATAAACATTAATGTCACAAAATGCACCATTAAGTATTAAATGCTCACACACTTTAAAATTACATACTAAAATGAATATACGTACCAAAATAAATCAAAATGCTTGTCTAAAACTTGCTCATGCCTTTTCTTTTCCTTTCGAAGCTTGGTTCACGGTTTCGTCTACGAATACAAATAGGCTCAACTTAGAAAAATTGTAATAAATTAAGTACTCATCCAAAAATCAATATAATCACATATAAACATTTTTGGGCACTCGTATAATGTAAAAAAAATACTGGAACCCAAAAATCCTTACCCGATCGAAAAATGGTTACTATTCATTAAAGAATCAAAGCTACAAAATCCTTTATTTTTCTTCGAATCTCAAGCTAAAAACGATGATTAGAGGTCTTGAAGGTTGGACTAATGGCCTTGATTTATGATTTGAGGGACTAATTTGAGGAAGAAGAAGAAATGAAAAAGGGGAGGTAAGAGGAGGAGGTCGTCGGCCTCAATAAGAAGAAGAGAGGAAGAAGATAATACTATTATACCATTGACCATAAAATAAAATTGTTTGACCTTTATATATGTGTAGAAATTAATTGATTTATTTTTTTCCTCCTTCTTTAATTTTCCCTTTTTTCATATCTTCTAAATGCCTCAATAAAAATCTCTAAAATCATAAAAATCCATATTTCATAGGCCTCTAAAAATTCAAGCTCGAAAATCAAGAGAAACTAATAAAACATAACGTAATAAATTAGCCTAATTTTCGGTAAAAATACCTCTTGATATTTAAAAATTCTAAATCCAATGCCAATGACTATTTGGAATATTTTAGTATGAGGTTATATTGATCCCAAATTATTTTGAGCAAAAATTGAATTATTTTACTATTCAGCTTTGCTTATGGCACTATTCAAAAGACACTGTTGTAAAATCTTCTTTTATGTTTTAGCCACCTTAGTAACTTTAGATTGACTCCAAATTTTATCCAAAATTCTTTTATGATTATTACTTTCCATTAGTCTAATTAGTGTGACTCGAATTTTGGGAAACACTATTCATTTTGAAAAGTATTATTCACAAAAGTTGAAATTTTCGGGACTTTACATTACTTTCCCTTTTAAAAGAAATTTTATCCTTAAAATTACCTAAATTAAAGAGGTGCGGATACTGCTCCTTCATCTGAGCCTCGTTCTCCTAAGTTGCCTCTTCCATGCCCTGATGTCGCTATAGAACCTTCACCAAAGGCATAATTTTGTTCTGTAACTCCTTAAACTCTCGAGCGAAGTTACTCACTAGCTCCTCTTCGTATGAAAAATCCGGATGTATATCCATTTCTTTAGTTGACAACACATGTGTTAGATATGATATGTATCTTCTCAGCATAGCACGTGAAACACGTCGTGAATCTGCTGTAACTCAAGGGGTAAAGCTAGTCTTTAAGCCAATGGGCCCACACGTTTTATTATCTTGTATGGCCTGATGAAACACAGACTTAACTTACCCTTCTTGCCAAATCTCAACACTTTCTTCCATGAAGATACCTTAAGAAAAATCTTGTCGCCTACTTTATATAGGATGTCTCTTCTTTTTAAATCTGTAGAGGACTTTTGTCTGACTAAAGTAGCATTAAGCCTATAATTGATAATATTCACTTTCTCTTCTACATCCTTAACTAAATTTAGCCCTATAAGCTTGTTCTCACTAAGCTCACTCTAGCATAACAGAGTTTTACATCTCCTCCCATATAGGGCTTTATAAGGAGTCATACCTAGACTCACTTGGTGACTGTTATTATAGGCAAACTCCACCAAAGAGAGGTAATAGTCCCAACTGCCTTTAAAATTGATTGCACAACTTTTCAATATATCCTCTAGAACTTGGATGACCCTCTATGGCTGACCATCCATTTGCAGATGGAACATTGTGCTAAAACTGAGTCTGGTTCCTAAAGTATTATGGAGTTTCCTTTAAAACCTTAATGTAAACCTAGGATCCTGATCATAAATGATGGAATATGACACCCCATGTAACCAAACGATCTCATTAATATATAGCTCTGTAAACTTCTCCAAAGAGAAATCCATCCTCATTGGAATAAAGTGTGTTGACTTGGTCAATCTGTTAACCATAACTCATACAGAGTTGCATTTGCTCCTGGTCATCGGCAGCCTAACTATGAAATCCATGGTAACCTAGTCCTATTTCCATTCTGGAATTGCTATAGGATAAAGTAATCTAGATAGAACTTGATGCTAAACTTTAATTTGTTGACAAGTAAAGCATCTGGTCATAAAATTAGCTATGTCTCTCTTCATGACTAGCCACTAATAAACTTTTTTCAAGTCTTGGTATATCTTTGTACTACCAGGATATATGGCATACGGAGCATTATGGGCTTCTTGCAAGACCTGTTATCTTATATCCTTACTGTCAGGCACACACAGATGATCATGATAATACAGATAACCATTATCCTTAATCTGATACTCAGTAGGCTTCCTCTTTTGAATCATGCTTATAACATTATGAAATCTATGGTCATTATTCTGAGCATCCTTAGCTTGCTGCAATAAACTTGGCTTAACTTGAAGCTTAGCTAATAAATCCTTATCATCATGTAACTTTAAACTGACATTCATCACTTCCAAGGCTGATATAAACTTCCTACTCAATGTAGCAACCGCTATATTGGCTTTCCTTAGATGATAGTCAATAAGGCAATCATAGTCCTTTATTAGCTCCATCCATTTCTTTTGTCTCAAGTTCAGCTTCTTCTGAGTGGGAAGATACTTCAGAATTTTGTTGTGATGCCCTCTTCCCATGCCGTACTTCGACCCCGAGTAGAGAGCATGCACGCATACCAATATCCGATTTCGTTACCCATAAAAACCCAATTAAATTAAAACTTTTATTAATTAAATGATTTCTTTACTTATGGAGTTGTGAGAACACTAAAAAGCATTTGGCACATTTTATGAGGCAACTTTTAGGGTCATCATGTCTAAAATTTGACAGCATAATAGCTATACTGGGACACTTTCCCAAATAAGAAACCTATTAAAAACACATTTACAACAACATATAACTCATCTCAATGCCAAAATGGGTCCTTTTGACCCTCTAAACTCAATATAAAAACATAGAGCCTCAGGCTTAACATCAGACAACATTCTCACATGCAGCATCAAAAGTTTCCACACAATCTATGTGGAAATATAAAACTTTTGCAATATTAAAGCTTTAGTTACAAAAACCAACCAAAGTTACAGATTAGGCCTAATCCCTCCAGAATCATAAGAGCATACTATCAATATTACATTTACATCATTACACTATTATAAAATGATAAAAAAATACCCATATAGGGGCTATCTTCAAAAGTCTCTTGTGGTGCAGAAGCTTTAGCTCTAATCTACTGCTCTGTTACCTACGTATCACAAACAAGCAATGTGCTAAGCTTTCGCTTAGTGGTGTAATCACTTTAACTTGAAAATGACAACTTAAGCATGTATTATTGCAATATATGTCAAGTGAATCATTTAAAATTCATACTTATGCACACAATATGAATATCTTAAAATTATGCGTTTCTGATGTATGTACTTGCCTTAAAGAGCCCCAAAGCTACATTGTGCCCATATTCACAACATAATTGTTCTCATTATACTTAAAATAAACCATAATCATAATGTGTTCATATATCATCCAAAACATATATATACTCAAATGCACAACGTAACAAGTATAACAACATACATTTTGAACCATAACCATGCATATGTGCCATTACCATATGTTCGGGTTTCATAACGCTATACACACCAATACATTAAGTTTTATGAGTATTAGACTCTATATTATACCATATATACCATACTATTAGCTTTAACCCATCATTATGTCATAAACATCAATATCACACATAATGCATCATTTAAGTACCAATTACCATTATTTTATGTTAACTTATGCCCATACTAAAAAGACAACTATCCAAGACTGGATAGTGGATACCAATGGCCAGAAGGCACTCGCAACTAAAGGTACGTAAACAAGTGGCTCGAAGGCACTCGCACCCGAAGGTATGTAAACAAGCAGCCCGTCGGCACTCGCATCAATAGATACATAAAACAAGCTACTCGAAGGCACTCGTGCCTGTTGACATATAGACATTGACCCGTAGGTCTCGTACTTGAAGGTAAGCATGGCAGCTGCTAAAATCCTAGTTGACCTATCAACCTATCCAAACTAGGTTGTCTAAATGTATAGGCATTATTAAATTCGTTAATTATCTCATTTTGTTATTTTCCACATAGATAT
>CANXYI012161806.1:0-14107 GCA_948208565.1 Hura crepitans | reverse complement strand
ATATAAGTGTAGACTGTGTTTTGTAATAAGTAACTATCAAATTGCATGTATGTATGTCTTTATTATTTGAATGTTTGGTATGTGAGCCTGAGGCTCTAGATTTTTGAACTATTTAATTATGGCCTAAGGCCTATAATGATGAATTGATAGATAGACGATGCTAGGTTAATTATTTTAGGGACCAAGTGGGTTCAGGAGATGATATGTGAATTGATTGAAGTGTTTTCACAAGTTTAAAATTTTAGATAGTGACACGAATAGTCGTTATGCTGTCGAATTTTAAGAAATATCTGAATAGCTTTAACTGACCTCTTTTTAGCATAAATAGGTTGACATGACCCTAAAATGAGCCAAGAAAAAGATAGAGAGAATTTTGGAGTTAAGCTAAATCAAATAATAAGGAATTGGTAAAAGTTAAATGAATGAATCATAATGACAACTTTAGGATAGGTGGCCTAGTGGGAAGTGCAATGCTTATTGAGTTTCTTCAAGAATCCAATAGAAGGTGTCACAATTTTATTTGTGTTTTGAAATTTCCATAATTATGCTTTAAATTTAATAAATGCTATTAATGTGCAAAAATGCCTAATAAATGCTTATAATGAGTATTAAATGATGTGCCTAAGATGTATGAATGTAAGAAATTTTAAAATGATGGATTGTGATAAAGAAAATGTAGGATTATGATTTATAAGCATGTATGTACATGTATGTATATGTATATAAAAGTGAATATGGCATGTTAATTGATGGTATGTGTATATGTATGGCATAAATGGAGTATGTAGACATGTTTTTATGATGAGTTGTGGGTGTATATGTGCTAGGTGCTTGGGAAAACTTCATGGCCAAAATGGCCATGTGAATATGTGTGAGTGTATATTGGCATAAATATGTATGTGTGAATGTTATATGTATAATGTGTATAAGAATTAATTTTAAGTGATGTTTGTGATATGAACATGGCCGAAGGTCTTCGAGTATGTTAAGGTGCTTTTAAGGCACATTTAGTGCCTGATATAACATGAAAAACATGAGATAAGTGATAATGCTTTCTTTAATCCTTAATATGCTTATGGAAACATAATCATGACATGAAATAAGCTTTATGCATTCTATTCTATTTAAGTGTGCTTCTACCATGCTTATGATGTAAATAACTTGTAAATAGTATTAAAAGCCTAGTAGCATGAACATGATATGTAAGATGTGCATATGTTGAAATTGATTTATTCTGTGTGCATGGTATGTCCATAGATATTGAGATATCAATGTATGAGTTTATAAGCCATGTATTCACCTCGATGATTATGCGTTAATATTAATGAATAATGCATTTAATATGGGAAATTCATGATATAAAGTGTGTATAGACCTAGGCATATGATGATCATGAACTTGGCATTTTAATGAGATGTTGTATTACATAGTGAGGTATTAAGTACAAAATTAATGCTTTCTCTAGTTATTTGTTAGCTAAACTAATGTAATTAGAAGCAATACTACCTATAATAATAAAGTGAAACTAAAAATAATTAGTTAGTAGCCTATACAAGTAACAGCTTAGTTAGATAGGTTGATCGGTTAGCTTAAAGTCATAGCAGCTACTAGGGTACTTTGGTGCCTCTGTAGACTTTGGATTGCAATGTATGAACCTTCGGGCTGATTTAATTTTTTTGACCTATGAGTTTGATGCATTGGATCTTATTTCTGACCTCTAGGTTTAATGCATAATTATGATTTAACTTTATATTTTGACCTATGGGTTTATAATTTTTCTAACCCTCGGGTCTAAAGCATGTAGATCCTATGTGGTTTCAAGGACCTAGGTGGTCTATTGATACCCTATTATCCATAATATCCTCATTCTTGAGTATGGGCTTAATAATTAGATTATTTAATCGATAACTTAGGTTGCATATATTATAACATGTTTTAAAGAAATATTAACATTATTATATTATGCTTGACACACAACTTATATCTTATATTGTTATGTATATTATGCATGTTTGATGCTATGATTCATATGTATTATCTACATGTTAATATATGAAACATCAATGGCATAATTACTCAAGTTATTTTGATTACACCATTAAGATATTACTTAGTGCATTATTTATTTTGCTATAGGTAGGTAAGGTGACAAATTGAAAGAAAGCTCAAATCATTAAGTTATCAAGAGAAGAATATGGACTTTATAATGTATAAAATAAGAGTGCTCATATAATATAGTTTGGCTATGATGGGCCTAAACTGTATTAATTTTGGATTTCTAATGCGTGTAACTATTTTAAGGTTTGTATAAATCTAAAGTGTTGTATGATATCTCTTCTTGAGGTTGAGATAATGTAATTTTCATGTTTGTGATTTTTGGAGTGATCAGAAAGATCACAAAGTTGGGGAAAATGTTGAGAAAATTTCTAGAAGTGCATTTTGATTTGTAAGTTTCTATTCAAAATTAGGGATAGTGCTTGGCACAACTATTATGCTGTTAAAATTTTGGCATGAGGATTCTCAAATTTGAATTAGTAACTCATTTCTTAAAAAGTTTCTAAAAACTTCTATTTTTATGTTTTAAACATGATAAATTAGATGGTTT
Source organism: Hura crepitans (assembly GCA_948208565.1). Taxonomy (NCBI): domain Eukaryota; kingdom Viridiplantae; phylum Streptophyta; class Magnoliopsida; order Malpighiales; family Euphorbiaceae; genus Hura; species Hura crepitans. The sequence continues at coordinate 11,502 of CANXYI012161806.1, read as the reverse complement.
TAAACATGATAAATTAGATGGTTTTAAATAATGTTAAGTATGTCGAGATTAGATAACATGTTATGTACGCACTCCTTAAAAATATTCAATGACTAGCTGGTAACTGGACTAGGTAAGCGGTGTCACATTTTATGGTACTAGAGCTCCTTTTTAAGTGTTCTTAAGTGATATATGTGACATCCCTTACCCTCCCTATATTACAATCCATCATCGAACCTGACTAATGTGTGCATGTATATCGAGATATCCCAATTCATACTAATACCCTTACTAGTTATAAAATATTATTATTAAATAAAAACATTGTGCATGAAAATACGATTCACAAAAACCTTTTTAAATAGTGTTACTTAATAAAAAAACTAAGAATCTTTGTGTTGAAATTTTTGCAACATAATGGCTACATCGGGCACTATCCTAATTTTAAATACTAACCTGCTTAAGAAAATACACTTTTATAAGCATTTCACATGCTTTTACAACTTTATGTGATGCTTTGATCACTCCAACAATACATAAACACAAACACAAGATATCTTAAACCTCAGGAAGAGATATCATATAGCACAACATGTAATTATATAGTATAATAAGGTTTACACATTTTGAAATCCAAAAAGAACATTAAGTTACAATTTAAATACAATATAGGCCTATCCCTTTACATTACACATTTGAGTGCCTCATGTACATCACAACTATTATATATACAATCTTTACCAAAAGAATAGCTTTCTTTTGATAATTCTTGATGTCATACCCCTACCCATTTCTATTTGAAATAGGCAAAGAGTGTCACTTTCCACTGAGGTCACCCATCTTAGGATTTCTTCAGGGGTCTTTCATTTAACTTCTACCCAACTTTGACTTCTATTGACGAAACCCTTATTTACCCGAATTTGATAATTTATTCTAAATTTACATCTTATTTTGGTTCGTTAAAAATTCTCTCGGTCACTACCAGACAATTATAGAAATTTAGGCAACATAATGACTGCCCTAATTTCTAACCCAATTTAACCTGCAAAGAAAACATACTTCTAATATAAACTGCCTCCTTATTCCTCCTCTAGAGCCTCTGGTCCTCTAGAATCAATCAACAACACAACATCATAACAATTCATAATACATAGGGTTGTAGACACATCAACACACACAAGTATGTCAAAAAGAATTACTTATTCACTACATACCACTATACAAATATACTAAATTCATTTCTTTAATACATATAATCTTACTACTTATTCTAACTTATATACATAGTGTCATACACTATACATATATAATTAAAGAGAAAAGTAGAATACCAAAAAGACTAGGATAGCTACACTGATGCTGACGTTCAATGCCAACCTGTACTCTACTCATGACTTACACATCAAAACACCGATGTGCTGAGTATAAGACTCAATGGTGGAATAACATAATTATATTATGTCTCATGCGACAAGCAACATGCAAGGTTCTGCACACAACAAAGTCATCCTAAGATGCTAGATTCATTCATCCATTTATACTCAATCACTTATTTACTTATTCAATTTATGCATCGTTTATTATAGTTTACTTTATCTGTTCACAAGCCCATAGATAGACAACATATAAAGACACATGATAGCGGGACTATCCTGTGCAGTGGCCCACTTTTAGGGCCTAGGTAGATGCACCTACCTCGCCCGATAGTAAGGACCCATTCGTAAAACCACTCCTAATATTGGACTAGTAGATACCAGGGACCTGTCTGTAGACCACTCCCAATATCCACAGTCACAATAAATAGGATGCCAAAGCATCACACAGTCTCAACACCACTAACACACGGTAGTAGGCCCTAGAGGGACTGACTACCTAGTAGTTGCTCTATCCCTAGTTGACTGGTTAACCCATCTAGTGGGCATCTAACTAATGGGCCGTTACCTAACTTAAACTGCATTCAGTGTTATTTTATTCTTAATTTACCATGTTAGGTCTAAACCTCACATTTAATTATGATTTTGCCACTGTTGCAAAATCACTATTCATTTGGTCAATTTCCACAACTGACACTATTCATTTGGTCATTTTTCATCTCATGCCTTCTATTATCTCTATCAAGCAAGCTTTATTTCTAAGGTTTCTTTACCCCATTGTCCTTATCTTAATGTCACAATATAATATACATAATTTCACCAAGACTCTACTCTATTTCCTCCTCTTACTAAGTCATATTCTTAAGTCGTATTTTAAGCCATTTTAGGTGATTATATTTGTTATTATTCTCATTTTCACAACATTAACACTACATTTACATTCCATACACCACTTCACTACTCATACCCATTTATAAGCCCTTATTCGACCACCCTTACACATACACACACACATGCCATTTCTTACAAATTTATTACACATATCACCTTCATTTACTACAACATGCATACTTATATTCACATTATACCTAAACAATATGCATACATGCAACTTATGCCATTTCCATACAAGTATCATAACTAAATTTTCACACACATGTAAGGCATAATACAATTAAGGTATTCCATATACCTAGGGTGCTTTTTCACCCTTTTCTCCACTATTTGCACTTGGAATTGTTGGCTCTATCACTCTTGAACTTTCTCCTAATAACATAAACCAATTTCACTTAGAAAAATTCCTACCTATAGCTCAAATAAAAATTCTAACACCATAGAAATTATTCAAATGGCCTAATTTAACTATACTAAAAATAAAAAATAAAATTTGAACATTTTCTCTTACTTGAGTCACTATTCACTTAGGTAGTGAATTATGAAATTTTGGCCCCTTTACTTGCAATTCTTGGTAGAATTGGAATCCTTGAATGATGGAGGCTTAAATTATATAAATTTTGGAGGGATTTAGAGAAGATTTTGGAGAGAGAAAGCTTGAAAAAGCAAAGAAATTGGCCATCAATGGCCTCAGCAATGGAGGAGTGAGGGGGAAGGAGATGGCTTTCCATGGTTTAGGCTGTAACCAGCTTTTTATTGAGTCCCATGGGCTGGGCTAGGCTGGATCCTCTAATTTGGCCCAAATAAGGCCGAATTCCTTTATGTCCATAATAGGTCACTTTTTGCTTGAAAAATTCAAAAAATATTATCTATAGATCCAAATATTCCCATTTTAGTTGTAAAAAATCCTCAAAAGTTGAGACTAAGGCCTATGTAAAATTTTAGCTCAAAATTCCATCGGGAGCAAAAATCATTATTCATCATAGATTGAGTTTAAAATTCAAAAATTCATAAAATATTCCCTGTTACTCCAAAAATTCTCATTCTAGTTTTAAAATTCCTAATTTAATGAGACTAAGGTCCATGCAAAATTTCAACTTAGAATTCAACATTTAAGTTTTTAGCACTATTCATAGCTAGAATAAAATATACATAAAAATACTAGTTGACCTCAGAAAAATTCTAATTCTTCCACCATCGCACCCAGTGGAATTTTTGAGGTTCAAAGTATGGTATTTTCGAGACCATCCGAGCACATTCCCGATCTCAGGGCTGTCCCGACCTAAAATCATTTTATCTCTAAAAACAGTAGTTTATAACCTAATATAAATTATTAGTTCCACTGAAATTTTTAATTCATTCATTTTTCCTATTTTCAGGCCCGTCAAAGTTTTATGATCAATATGCCAATTATCGGACTTATAATGATGACATGCATCACGGGGTACATCATCTGGGCCCGTCCAGTACTATTCACAAGACTTTGACTTTTCGAGCATTACGATGCTTCCCCTCTTAAAAAACTTCATCCTCAAAATTACTTGAATCGAATAGCTGAGGATACTGCCTCTACATTTGTTCCTCACTCTCCCACGTGGATTCTATCATGTTATGGTGCCTTTAAAGTACTTTTACCAACGGGATCTCCTTTTTCCTCCACCGCTTCACTTCTGTCACTAGTATTTCCACTGGTTCCTCTTCATACATTAGATCAGGTTGCACTTGTATCTTTGTAATAGCTATCACATGGTTCTAATCTGATCGGTATCGTCTCAGTATGGCTACATGAAAGACATCATGTATCTATCGTAACTCTGGGCAATGCAAGTTTGTACGCCAATGGACCCACTCATTTTATAATCTCATACAACTCGATGAATCTAGGGCAGAGCTTGCCCTTCTTGCCAAACCGGAACATATTCTTCCAAGGCAACACTTTCAAAAATACTCGATCTCCCACTTTATACTCGACATCCCTTCTCTTCAGATTAACATATGATTTCTATCTATCAGTGGCTGCTTTTAATTGCTTTCGATCACCTTGGCCTTTTCTTCGACATCTCTCACTAAATCTGACCCAACAATTTTGCTTTCACCCACTTCACTCCAACACAGGGGTGTCTGACATCGACAGCCATAAAATGCCTCATATGGTGCCATACCTAAGCTGGCTTGATGACTATTGCTGTAAGTGAACTCTGCCAAGGCTAAGTACTGATCTTAACCACCTTTAATTCAATTGCACAGCTCTGTAGCATGTCTTCTAACACTTGTATGACTCTTTTTGATTACCCATCTATCTGTGGATGAAATGTTGTGCTATATGTTAGTCATATACCTAAGGCTTCATGTAATTTCTTCCAGAATCTAGATGTGAACCTTGGATCACAATCAAATATAATTGCTGTAGGCATTCCATGTAATCTCACAATCTCATTGATGTATAGCTTGGCTAACTTCTCTAGTGGATAATCCATCCTTATAGGTATAAAGTGTGCTGTCTTGGTCAGTCTATCCATAACTACCCATATGGCATCACATCAGTTTCTTATTACCGGCAATCCCATCACGAAATCTATAGTAACTTTCTCCCATTTCCATTCTAGAATTGTAATAAGGTGTAGCAATCAAGAAGGAAGCTGGTGCTCTACCTTCACTTGTTGACAAGTTAAACATCTAGCCACATATTCCACAACCTCTCGTTTCATCCCCGACCATCAATATTGAGGCTTCAATCCCAAGTACATCTTTATACTACCTGGGTGCATCGAATAAGGTGTTTCATAGGCTTCTTTTAATATCTGCAACCTCAAATCCTTGATCTCTGGTACATATAGCCTACCTTGGTAATATAGGCTTCCATCTTCTGTTATCTTAAAGCCTACGGCCTTCCCCTCTTTGACCTTGTCCATCATTTACACCAAATGAGCATCTCTTGTCTGTGCTTCCTTCACTTGTTGTCTAAAGTTTGCCTTGACTTGTAACTCAGCCAATACTGCACTATCTGGCATATACTCCACTCTGGCACGCATTAATCTTAATGCAGCTATCATCTTTTGACTCAGTGTATCTATGACTAGATTTGCCTTCCCTGGATGATATTCGATTAGATAATCATAATCCTTGATCAACTCTATCCACCTCCACTGCCTCAAGTTTAGTACTTTCTATGTAGGCAAGTACTTCAAGCTTTTATGGTCGGTGTAGATGTAACATCACTCTCTGTATAGGTAGTGTCTCCTCACCTTCAGTGCAAAAACAATGGTTGCCAACGCCAAATCATGCGTCGGATAGTTTTTTTCATGTGGTTTCAGCTGTGTAGAAGCATATGCAATCACCTTCCCTTTCTAAATCAACACACAACCAAGTCCATTATGTGATGCATCATCATAGCTCACAAACTCCTTACCCTATTCCGATTGTGTTAGGATAGGGCTTCTGTCAAAATTCTCTTTAACTTGTCAAAACTAGCCTAACACTTGTCATCCCACTCAAACTTTACATCTTTTTTGATCAACCTCGTCAGTGGAGCTGCTATCATGGAAAATCCCTTCACATATCTCCTGTAATACCCTTCTAATCTTAGAAAGCTTTGGATTTCAATCACATTTCTCGGTGGGTTCCACATCAACATAGCTTTCACCTTGCTCGGATCCACCCTAATACCCTCAGCTGAGGCAATGTGGCCTAAGAATGCCACTTCTCCAAGTTAGAATTCACACTTGCTCAACTTGGCATACAATTGCTTCTGTCGCAATATCTGTAACACTATTCGAAGGTGTTGTTCATGTTCTTTCAGTGTTCTGGAATGCACCAAGATATTATTGATGAATACTACCACAAATTGATCCAAATACCACTTAAACACCCTATTCATCAAGTCTATGAAAGATGTAGGGGCATTAGTAAGCCTAAATGGCATCACTAGAAATTCATAATGCCTATATCTAGTTCTGAATGATGTCTTTAGAATGTCACTCTCCTTAATTTTTAGCTAATGGCACCCTGATCTCAAATCAATCTTCGAAAAGAAATTAACGCCTCTCAACTGATCAAAGAGATCATAAATCCTAGGTAGTGGATACTTATTCTTGATTGTCACTCGGTTTAACTACCTATAATTGATGCATAGTTTGAAAGATCCATTCTTCTTCTTCACAAAGAGCACTGGAGCTCCTTATAGGGACACATTAGGCCTAATGAAGCCCTTGTCTAGCAATTCTTGCAATTGTGTCTTCAATTCTTTTAGCTCTACTAGTGCCATCCAATAAGGAGTGATTGAGACTGGGTTTACACCCAGGTACATCTCAATCTTAAACTCTAACTCCCGATGTGGTGGTAAACCTAGCAACTCCTTGGGAAACACATTAGGAAACTCTAATACTACTAGTATCTGGTCCAAACTAAGTGTCTAAATAGTAGTATCTACCACTATAGCTAGAAAAGCTTCACACCCCTTTCTTATAAGTCTTCTGGCTATCATAACTAATATGACATCATGTAAAGAGCCTCTATCACCCATAACTATCACCTCTCTACTATCTAGGGTCTAAAAAACTATATCTTGGATCATCAGAGGACAACACCTATACACTCAATTCACTATCACACTCTATCCTATTAGATTGCTAACTAAGATGTCTACATCTATAGGTTTAAGCTTTAATACCCTATCTAATGCTTATGTAGTACATATATATAAATGTGTAGATTCTAGATCTATTAATGCCAATACAAGAGAATTAAGTAGGTAGAATATACTAAAAATCACATCTAATGCCTCAGCTTCCTCGCAAGCTTGGATTGCATACTGACATGCTAGAACTTGTCTCAGTTTTGGTCCTCTAACTTGAGCTTGCCTTACTATTCTTATTATCTCTCTAGCCTCTACCAATTTCTAGTGATAAATCTTATGCACTAGTTAGCTTCTATGGGCAATCTCTATGGTAATGTTCCCTATAACCATATATAAAGCATTCACCTCTCTTTAAGAACCAATACTCTCCTTGATGCTTCTTTTTACAAACCACATATTATGGAGGTGGATTCCTAGCAATAGACCCTAGAGCACTAGAGGCTTGCTCAAAAGATCGTGGCCTAAAATGTTAAGGCTGACCTTACCTCTGATTTAGGGCTTATCTCTATGACTAGCCTTGTTTCTATGATTGCTATATAGTCTGGGAATATTTCTACTTCTTTCCTCCCTTATGTGCCAAACTATCTTGCCCAAGTGAAAATGATCTTTTTCTTTGAAACAATTCTCACTTTTCTTTCATTATTTCTTCTATCGTATATGCCACAGATACTAATACAGAAATTTCTCTAATCTTAGGGTTCAATATTTGCATTCTTAATATAACATTAAAACCCTTTTCAAACTTCTTGCATTGTGCCTCCTTAGTGGGTAAATACTCCTCTGTGTACTTACTCAACTAAGTAAAATCTTTCTCATACTCAAACACAAACTTTCTTCCTTGCTTCAAATCCCTAAAATCTTACTTTTCTATCTAATTAGGTCTCTGAGATGTATCTTTTTTGGAACTTTTAGAGAAAATATTCCTATGTAAGATTAGCAACTACCTTTCTCTTTCATTATGGTATCCCACTAGTGGAATGCTTTTGCCTGAAGCAGTGAAGTATCATATTTCAAATTCTCTTATGTAGTGCACTCCAACTGCTCTGAAATTCTGGTCATCGTCTCCAATTAATACTCAGCTTTGGCTACATCATCGTTAGTAGTGCCCTTAAAATCTAATGCCCCCATCTTTTTCAATCTTTGTAGATAATTTTTTTGTATAAACACTATTGGTGGTGCTAGAGTTGGTGGTTGAGGTGGAGGTAGAGGTGTAGTAGCTATAGTGGTATGCCTTAACAAATCTACTATTTGTTGTAACAATATTGGTAGAACCTAAGCTTGCACCTGCTCCTATGCCTTAGCCTATGGTTGATATGCTGTATCCCTTAACACTAATGTATCAGTACTTGTTTCTGCTTCTTGTACAGTTCTCAAAGTATAACTTAATGCCTTTTCCCCGTGTTCAAGTGGAGTTAGTTCACTCATTGTATAGCTATAAAAGAACACACAATAAGCCTCATACAATGTAGCTTAAGTGAGGTACAAACTCTAGACCTATGTACTCATGCATACTATGCCTAGGAACACCTAAACCTTGGCTCTGATACCACTTAATGTAACACCCTTACTCGATTCCCGAAGAAACCCGATAAAGATGCTAACTTCCCATATGGTCACCCATCCTGAAATTACTTTTAACTTTCATTAACTTAACACTTAGCGATTTCATTGTAATTAGCATATCAATTTATTATTTTTCCACTATTCATTATATTGTCATTATATTAGTCATAATACACAATTAAAAACTTTCATTTCTTTTGAAAAGAGTTTTACAAAAAATCAGGCAGCATATCAGTTACCTGGGTTAAAAATAAAAAATTTTCCTTTAAAGAAAATCACACTTCTATATATCAATCATCATTTCACATCCATATGGACCCATCTAGTCATCTCTACTAGGTATTCACAAATAAAAAATCATCGCACATGTGTCACAACTATCACATGCATCACAAGGTCTTAGACCTATCATAAAATAGAAATTGATAAACCATAATAGTTTTATATGTTATTATAGACATACATTTAATTTTGAGTTTCTATTACAATTTATATACCATAAGTTATGACAACATTCACTTTTATCATTCTATTACCCATACCCATATTTTAGCTATACATAAGTATATACATTTAATTACAGACAAAAACTAGATAGAGAACTATACCTCTAAAGTCACTCTTTAGCTACAGAGGCTATACTCTTCTTTCACTTTCCTTATCTTCTACCTATGCAATGGAACATTGATAAATTGAGTATAACTCAATAGTGAACTTGAGAAAACATAATATGCATGTATGCACTCACAGATGCAATCAAGTAATTATAGACAACATGTAATAGTTTAAATGTTTAATAGACAACTACAAATCATAAACAACAATGCACATGTTCAACTGATATATTTTCATTCTCATAATCAAATTACTGTTCATTTTATCACATAGTTAAACTTTTCATAGTATGACTTAAATTTAATATGGCCTAAACTGATAGACTATACCTAAGGACACTGGATAATAGAATGAAAAATTGTCTAATGGCCTCCATTTTGGACCTTGGTAGCTATACCTATTAATCATATAATGGCTCCTATTGAACCTTGTGGTTGTACCCGCACTATGGTATGTAGTACAGTGGCTCCCATTGAACCTCGATGGCTATACCAATGCTATTGTGTAGTGTCTTTAATAGAACCTCAATAGTTGCACCCATCCTAACAATGAAAAGAATGGTAATGATTTAATTGATTCAAACTTAGCAGCTGCTTTATTTCTTAGTTGAATGGCGAATCCATCCAGTGGATATCTAAATATACGAGCCTTTATTTCATATATTGATTTTTCATTCAGGTAAAAGTCAATCATGAAGTTATTATTTCACTTTACTATTCATTTGGTCATTTTAGGACCAATATTCATAATGCCATATTTATTTGACATTCATGATCACTTTTCCATACATAAAGTCATTCACATTCCTTATTCATTTCACATATATACACCGCTTTATTTCATGTTACATTACCCAAAAACATATTCATTTGCACATCTATATGTGCTAGCCATTTTAACTTATAAAAGTATGATAAATGAAGCAATTTCATCAAGTATTCTTTATTTCATTAATCATACGTACTTAATCTCCACGTATACTGAAATTACATGCCTTTAATACATTAATAGCTTAAACACACTTATATACACATAAGTGAAACCACCTTTTGCACACCAATTTACACATTCATTTTCATCCCATTTATCACATTTATAGCTTTCTCATAACCATAGTAATAATGTAAATTTGACATATTACATAATTATGCACATTTATACGCACATGTCACATTTCAATATAACAAGATCAAGTATTTCTAAGCATATCATGCACATATATTAATTTTACTCAAATCCACATACCTTAAAACACTTTCCCCTCAATTCAAGGCTTACCAATGCCTTGCTTCACTTGAATTGCTTCTTTTCCTACACATATTCACATGTCACCTTAGAAAAATCCTAAAAAATTCTACAACGCTTTAAATTCAATTCTAATTAGATGAATAGCCTTAAAATCCATCATAGTCTTCATAATAGAAATAAAAATTTAAATTTCTACACTTGTAAGTCTTGGTGACACTATTCATTAAGGTGTAATTTCTCCCTCTTCAAGCTTCCTTTTGTTGTTTTTCCACTTGGAATGATCAAATTAGATGGTGATGGTAAAAATTGATCTATTATTTATGAAATTTGGTGGAGAATTAGAGTTAAAGAAGAAAAAAATATGGGAAGCTTTAATGAAAGTGGCATAAGCTATAAGGGCAAAAAGGATGAAGGTGAAGGCTTTATGGCACATATAGGCTTACCATATGTGCTAGCCCATATATATGCATTGCTCATGGGCCCTATTCACTTAATGCATCAGTTTTACAGTCCATTTTAACTCTATTTTGTTTTAAACTTTGATTATTTTTATTTTTTAAAACCTTTAAAAATATTTATTTTAGTGTAAAAAATTCTTGATTAGGCTTATAATGGGCCTTGTAAAATTTCGGGTCAAAATTCCATATTCAACCCAAGTTACTATTTACCTACGTAATCTAAAAATTTCGAATAAATACTAAATGACCTAAGAATATTAAAATTCATTCTCTAGTGGACTTATTAGAATTTTTGACCTCTAGGGTATGCCATTTTTAAGTCCATTTGGATACATCCTAGACCATTCTTAACATAAACCCAATTAATGGTACTATTCACTAGCTTACACCATGTTATGATTTATTTGTTCTCTTAAATCTTTTAATTATTTCATTTTCATCATTTTATTGCTTGTCTAAGTTTTATGAGTAGTACTTTCTCTTTTGACCATTATGTAGTGCCCCAACATCTCAAAAACACTATTCATGGCTCGAAAGTACTGTTCATGAAACTAAGTTTCATAGGCGTTACACTAGTTTTAGCTTTAATAAATGTTGGATCCACTCACTCTTATATTTACACCACACAAGCACAAAATATGGGTTTAGAACTAGAGTTTGTAGGCATAGACATACAAGTAAGCAATCTAATAAAATAGAGTGTGATAGTGAATAAAGTATGTAGACACTGCCTATT
>CANXYI012161801.1:0-12724 GCA_948208565.1 Hura crepitans | reverse complement strand
CAGCCTAAGTGGATCTCCTAATACCTGAGTGTGCAGGGTTAATATCAAAACCTTGACGGCTGCACCCACCACATCCAATAGACAACAGTGGTCCCAAAAGGACCAAACTACCTAGCAGCTACTAACTCCTTAGTTGACCAGTCAACTAATGGGTGTCTAACTGATGGGAAAAATCACTATTCCTTACATAATTATGACATCTATCACCATTTTTACTATGTTTCATGTCAACTATGCTAATGAATTGCATTGCACACAACATTTCACACAAGTTAGCATTTTTAGCCTTTTGTCGCAAAATCACTATTCATTTGATCATTTTATGGGTAAGTTAGTATTCATTTAGTCATTTTCCAATCTTGTGCCTTTCATAGCACTAAACATACCAATCCAAAATCCATTATTCTTATAACATTTCCTCACATAATCTTTCATGAAAAATATTTCATACTTAGGCTACCAAATAGTACACATATAGACATCATATTATTAATCATCATTTATGTACACGTTACATGCTCATTTAGGTCATTATTGGTCAACTTTACATATGATACATGTTAGTAATACTACTCACTTTCCAAACATCATTTAGACCCCACATTTACATACAAGGCCATGCCTAACATGCCAATGTATAACCACACATGCCATGCCATTCAAGTCCACTATTCGGCCATGCCGTATACACACACATACACCTAAGCCTAATTTCTTTTTCCTAAAAGCATGCATACCATGTTATTTTGACATTATAAACATAGTGATGTCATTAGTTTGCACCAAAGCCATGCATAACGCCATGAACTTGCATTTCTATAAACATGACAAATCATGCGAAAACATACGAAACGTATGAATTGAATCTATTCCACATACCTAGGGTGTGAAAACACCCTTTTCTCCAACACTTTAGTGCCTAACTTGATGTTCTCTTTCAAGGTTTTCCTTTTACCCTTAACATACACAAATTTTACTTAGAAAATTTCCTCAAAAATCCTACATAACTCTAAATGAAAATCTAAAACCATGGAACTTCTTAAAACACTCTAAACTACCTAAAACAAAAATAACAAATGGAATAAAATCACTTACACCAAGATTGGTCACTATTCACCAAGATTGAATATCTTTCTTTTTAGACCAAATTCTCTCAATCTCTCACTTGAATTAGACTTTAGAGATCATAGAGGGTCTAATTCATGTGTTTTTTGTGATTTTTGGTGGTGTATGGGAGGAGAGAGAAAAAGAAAATAGTGGGAGGAATGCCTTGGGAATGGCATCGGCCAAAGAGAGAAAATGGGGGAAAAAGATAATGGTTCACACATGTGACCCCCTCACATGTGTGGGCCCTTATATAGGGGTAGGTGGATGGCTCATATCGTGACATGTGGCGACCTGATAGTCTGTTTTCTCCTTATTTTCTTTTAAAATTTAGAAATTCATAGAAATTTCTTTGGAGATCCAAAAATACTCATTTTAGTTTTAAAAATCCTCAATTAGTGTCACTAAAGCCCATGTAAAATTTCAAGTCAAAATTCCACTATTGACTTTTAGGCGCTATTCACCCGCTAGAATAAATTATTTTGAAAAAGTACCAAACGACCTCATAAAATTAAAATTCCTTCTCCATCATGTTCATTGGAATTTTTGAGATTTAGGGTATGGTATTTTTGGGTCCATCCAAGCACATCCTTGGGTTGTTCTGGCACAACCACATTTTATCTCCCCATCCACTAGTTCTTGACCAAAATTATTTATTAGTTCTACTATGATTTTAAATTCTTTCATTTTACCCATTTCTAGGCCCATCAAAATTTTATGACAAATACACCCTTTTTTTTAGCCTCGTAAAGGTGCCTCGACCTATGGGGAACAAGATTTATGCCAAACAGGTAATGCTTATGAAACTTGGACTTACAGGTATTACACCTAGGCCACTATCATTGTAAATAACTCATATGGCACTGATATCAAGCTGTAAGCTATTGTAAATTTGCATATTAATCCCTCTCTAGCATGCTAAAGCTACCCTAACTAGGATTTTGAAGAGTTTACCCCAAGCTCTCAGTTTTGAACTTTACCTTGCTTAAATTTAAGTGTACTAGTGTCTTTGGCCCTATTATATTATAAGTTTATGATTTGCCTAATTTACTGGATTTTTGTTTAATATTGGCTTTGAAACTGATAGCATTGTTATGTTTAAAGAAGCATTATTCTTTATTAACTATTCTTAAATAGCTGAAACTAATTCTTAATATTTATATAGACTGGATTAACTGAGAGATTTGAACTAGTATATGTGATTATGTGAGAAATAATAATACAACATATATGTCGGTTCTATAATCATAATGTAACTTATATGCTATTTCTACAAACCATGTTGTAACATATATGCTGACTTTGTAAATCATAAGGCAACCTACATGCTGGTTCTATGAATAATAATACACCTTACATGTTGTTTCTATAAATCATGGTTATTATTATCACTAGTAAACTATTTAAGCCATAACCTCATCATGGCAATTCACTCATGTGCAATGGCTCTAGTTTAGGAACACTATTATATTGTTTAAAACATGCATTGTAAATTGAATATGAACTACTTTTTACATGCGATTACTTGGGAATACACATGTAATAAATATTATATTTGTATCATATTTGCTAAGGTTCCTCTACTAAATATAATTAAAAGAACTTCCCACTTGTGTCTATTAGATACATATCCTTATGTCATACTGTATTATAAGTTTGTGTGCTTTAGAATATGCCTTACTCTTTCACATTTAATTGTTATTAACTTTTAAGAGTATGCATCTATCTTAGCTCATATATCCGAGATGTCACATATAAAAAGTATGTATTACAACTAATGAATCATTGGTACTGTGTGGGGTCTGAGTATAATTGTTATCAATACTCCACTTATGCAAAACCATCTAAATGTATGTGTGGTATAATTTATAATACTTGGTATATAAGTCAATTGAATTCATAAAATATGCTTGCTACTGAAACATGTTTTAGTGAGGCACTAGAACTCAGTTGTTTAATAATATTAACTTGCTTTTGCACTTAATGTGAATTAACTAATTATGCCAATTAGATAATAGAGTTAGGTTTAAAAATTATTCTTTAATTCTAGTTGGATTCTTACTGTGCCCATACTTTACTTGGTGTTTATTTAGAGATGCTAGGTTATGGGGACTCTAATTTACATAGTACTTTATTACTCTTGTGGTTGCTAATGTCAATTAGCTCCTGACATAAGAGGTCCTTTCTTAAAGAGAATCCTTTAGTCTATGAAATTAGAATCATTCTTACATATCCTTAAATTCTCAATTATATCTTATACTTTACTCTGCTCCCCTATCCTACTTCTATTTATTCTCTGATAACTTTTAATAAGCTTTTGAGCTAACTATAATATCTAATATGCTATCCATATCCTTATGTGAGCTTCAATTGTGTATGCAGCTTGCTTATTATTTTTTCTATAATCTTGGCATGACATATTACTCGTGCATAAAAACCTTCTCAGTGCTATACTGAGAGTACCTATAAGATGTCAAGTTGATAATACCATTGTCAATGTAAGGACACACTCCATTGAACTTAACTAAAAACTATTTAGCTTAAGAAATAAATATAGTTTGAGAGATTAGGAGATAAGGGAGTAAACACTCCAAACATCTTGACTTGGTTATGACTCATCCTATCCCTTCACTTTATCTTTATTCTTATTTTAGATTTGCTACCTTTATGTCTTAGGTTTCTGCAAAAAAAATTCCCACTATAAGGTTCTCACATTTGGAATTACTATAATTTAAATGAATCTATAGAGATTATTCTTATCTGAAGTTTTATTCCAATTGTTGAGTTTATGAGTGGATAACATTTATAATGACTTTTGCTAATATCCATCCCCTTTTTCTTCATCTATTACTATTGTTATTATATTCTGCTGTAGTTTTACACAAAATATAGTCTACTATTACCCCCAAGGGCTATTGTCAAAGAAAAGTCTTGCTATTCCTCCCTTCTGTATCTATTGTGCATGTAACAACAATTGTTGTTTGCTTCCTTTGGTCACAATAACTATACCACTATGCTATTTTTGCTTTAATTCTACACTACTGTCACAACTGCTATAATTGTCTATAGAAATTTTAATGAGAGCAGCCATTGATGTTATAACTTTAAGCTGTCTAACTTTATTCTTTTGCCATTTTGGCTAACACGCAACTATAGTAGTAGCAAGCACCTACTTTCTGCTTCGATCAACCCATTAACTACAAGTTTATGTCTATAAACCACAATAGTGGCATTATCAGGCTACAATTATCATTAATTCACCTATTATGCCTACCCTATGCCCTCATTACCATGTTTCCCAATTCATTATATTAGTTCTTCTACTACAACTACTATTATAGTGCTTGCTAGTTATGCCCCAATGCACCTATAGTGCACTGCCTTGCTACAACCGCAAGGGCACTTTAAAGCTATACACGAACAATAGTTGATGTCTTCTCCCTCTGTTTAGCCTTTACTACTGTGAATAACAACTCTAATATTTATATATATCTAGCTTTGTTAATGGCATAGCCTACTGCACTGCGACATTCCCTCACGGTGCTTCGCCACTTAATTACAGTAGCTCCCTTACTTCTCACGTGGTAGCAGCTTTCTCTTGCACAATGGCTTCTCCTTCTATATCCTCTAAGAATTTTTTACCAGGCCCCTCCCAACTCTAGATTTCTTTTTTTGCTTTCTTTTTTTTTGTCTCACTTGGTTCTATTTACTGGGTCCATTTTTACCCTTTTTTTGCTAGCTATTATGTTCCCTTCTATTTTTGTTTTTCCTTTTCTTCACTTTGTGGGTGTCTTTCTTCCTTTCCTTTTTCCCTTTTTAATTAATTTGTGCTACCACTGTAAATTCTAGAAAGTTGTTGAATTTTTAAGTTGATTTGTTCCATTTTTGTTTTATGTTATATTAATTAGTATTAATTTTCATAATTGCATAATTTGTTTTTCTAATATTCGTACCATTATCCATTTATAATTAAATTAATCACTCTCTAAATATTTTATTAATTCGATATAAAGCTCCTTAATATGACTAACTTATTATAATATTATTTCCCCATTTATGCTAAAAACATCTGCTTAAATTAATTGAATTGCAATTTATTTAATCTCTCTTCGTTACCAAGCTTTCTAATTAATTTGCCAAGCTTAGAATGTTACGGGTGTGATAGTTACATGATATATGTATACAGGAGCACTCTTATATAGCAAGGGATGGGCCTAGCTTCCATTATACATATGCTTATAAATATGTTTGTATAAATAGTGTTAACTAGTTTCTATTCATGGATTTGATATATACAAGGTTTTAAAAAATTGTGATCATATTGTGATGTTGATGGCTAATGAGCTTGATTTGAAGGGGTCAGATAAACCTAAATGATGTTGTTTTAAGCTGATTTGTTATAGAAGTGTTTTATTTGATAGGTTTTTATCTGAGGTTTGTGCACGGACAATTGTTATGCTATCAAAATTTTCAGCACAAGGTCTAAATGGTGAACCTATGAAAAATTTTTTTATTTTTTGTATTTTTGACAACTATTGCATGTAATACATGTTTTAAAAGAAAGATTCATTTCATTAAAGCATCTATATGACATTAAATCCCATTGTGTATGCATCTCTTATTTGAGTCTGGTGATCAAATTGAGTAAATGGTGTCACAGGCATAATTGACTTCCCTTCTTAGATTGAACTCATAATGTTCTCCAATTGACTTTCTTATTTTTATTCTTCTTTCACTTGTTGCACTAGATTAGGTTTTACCAGTAGCTTTGCTAAGATTGATCTGTTATCCATATATTTTAGCTTAACATTGATTGCTCTCAAAGTTGCTATGAATTTCCTACACAAGGCAGCAGCCACTTCATTGGCTTTACCCGTATAGTCAATGAGATAGTCATAGTCCTTAATTAATTCCAGCCATTTGTATTGCCTTAAATTCAGTTATTTCAATGTGAGCAAGTACTTTAAACTTTTATGATCAGTGTACACATAACATCTCTCTGAATAAAGATAGTCCCTATATATTTGTAAAGCAAAAATAATAGCTACCAATTATAGATCATGAGTTAGGTTATTTCTCTCATGTGACTTTAATTGTCTAAATGCATATACTGCCACATTACCATTTTACATCAGAACACAACCAAGCCCATTATATGAAGCATCACTATAGATGACAATGTCTTTTCTCGGCATTAGTTGTGTATGTATAGGAGCTTCTATCAATATTTTCTTGAGCTTATCAAAACTTTTTTAACATTTGTCATCACATATAAGTTTAGCATTCTCCCATTATAGATGCATCATCGGTGCTATTATTATCTAAAACTCATTGACAAGCCACCCATAGTAACCAGCCAATCTTAAGAAACTCCTTATTTCAATCAATTATATTCTTTAGTGGTTTCCATTTTGTTACAACCTTTATTTTACTTGAATCCACTTAAATACCATCTATTGAGATAATATGATCTAAAAATGACACTTTATTAGTAAGAATTCATATTTACTTAACTTAGCAAAAAGTTATTTATCACTTAATGTCTGTAGGACAATTCTAAGGTGTTATTTATGTTCCTTTTTATTCCTTGAACACAATAAGATATCATCAATGAAAACCATAAGAAATTGAACTAAATAAGGTATTAAAATCCTATTCATCAAATCTATTAAGGTCGCTGAAGCATCTATGAGCCCAAATGGCACCATTAGGAATTCATAATACCCACATCTAGTTTAAAAGGCTATCTTCAGTACATCAACCTCTTTAATCTTTAACTGATGATATCCTAATCATATATCTATCTCAGAAATAACATTTACTCCTCTAAGCTGATCAAACAAATCATCATTATGAGGGAGGGGATACTTATTCTTTATTGTTACCTTATTTACCTATTTGTAATCCAAACATAATCATAAAGATTTATCCTTCTTTTTAATAAAAAGAACTAGTGCTCCCTAAGGTGAAACACTCAGCCTAATGAATCCTTTATCTAGTAATTCTTGTGACTATATTTTTAACTCTTTTAATTTTGCTAGAGCCATTCTATGGGGAGCTATTAAGATTGACATTGTGCCAAGGTAAACCTTAATTCCAAAGTCTAATTCTTAATTTGAATGCAATCTCAGTAATTTAATTGGAAACACTGTAATGCTAAAAAAATGCTAGTCTTATGAATAATACTTCCTAGGATGTGAATAGTGTTTCCTAAGATCTAGGTCACAGTAATGTAATTAAATGGAAGTATTAATCATAATATAATTTTGGGCAAAATTTGAAGTGAAAATAAAGTCATTTAGATGGTTAAAAATGATAGTTAAGATTTTAAGATAGTGTCACGTGAATAGTGACCTAGTTTTAACTAAAATATAAAATATTTAGTTTTTTCTCAGAAAATTCTAGGATTGATACAATTTGATACTTAAATATTCCAAATAGTCCATTAGCATTGGAATTGAAATTTTTAAATATCAAGAAGTATTTTAATTAAACTAGGTAAAGTAATTAAAAGTTAATATTATCGATTTTTCTTCATTTTTGATTATGGGTTTCGAGAGGCTTATAGATCTTAATAATATGATTTTATGATGCATAAAAAGTGGTGAATAAGGGTTTAATTCAGGCATAAAACATTAGGAAAGTGGAGAATGAATAAAGGTTAAAAAAGATCCATTAGGTTATTAAAGAGTAATCTTAACTATTCCTTTGTTTAATGAACAAAATGTTTAAAATAAATGAACTAAACTGGGCCAATAAATAATAGTGGGCATCATCTTCTTCCTCTTTTCTTCTCTAAGTCAACAATAACTATGGGAAAAACCCTTCCTATTTGTTTTCTTTAATTCCTCTAATCAAGCCTTATTCCTCCATTTTCAAGCCACTAATTAGCCTCTCCATAACCTTTAAAACACTATTATATCATAAAATTAAAGATTTCATAAAGGATGTTCATGGTGGAGTAAGTGGTTGAATAGTAACTCAAAATCTAAAGAGTAAGTTGCAAAATCTAAAGAGTAAGTTTTCTTTTTATTTCATACTTTTCTAAGTATATTTGAGTGCCTAAGAACACAATTATAAGGTTGCATTAGAGTTTTGAAGCTTTTATAATTTGCTATGGATTTTTACATTTTTCCTATAATTTTTTATGTAGAAGAAAGTGAACAAAGGAAGGAAAAAGGCAAAAAGAAGGCTTAAGTAAGTCTATGTGGTGTATTTTGGTTTATTGGTATGTGTAATCAACTTAACATATGGATTTTATGTATGCATTATTGCATCAAGTTTGCGTATAGAAGTATGAAGTTAATGCCACCTTGTGTTGTTAAATGCATTGTAGTTACTACAAGCATGTTAGAGTATAATTTATGCTTAAATTATTGATTTGATGATGATCAGGTTGCTTGATGACTTTTATTTATGTGAGATCAAATGCTTTTTTAAGAAGGATTAGATTGAGCATGATTCAAAATACAACAAAATATACCTATGTAAGTAATTAAAATAATAATGATGTAAGTTGTAATTATGTGATGTATAGACTTCTTAAAAGTCAAATTTGCTATGCTATGTCTTTATGTGTTGGCCAAACCTTAAAAAAGCCTTAAATAGAGCATTAGGCCATATAAGATGGCTTAAGGTAGGAGTATGAGCATTATGTTGTAATTGAGATTCATGAGTGTGCTTTGATACCTACGTGGTAATGGTGACATATTCTCCGTGCATATTATGTAATATAATATTGGTACCATAGTTGTTATGTAAGCCATAATGGTTAATGTATATAGATTCACCATTTTGAGTTTGAGGTTGACATTAAGATATGTATTCTTATGTTAATTTAAATAATGAAAAATTAATATGCCATGAATGATATGCATGTGATATATGATAAGATATAAGTAGCATTTTGAATTGATTTACTAATATGATGATAATGATGAGTATGTGGATATGCCTATACTCTAAGGGGTAAGATGAGATGTGCATGCTATAAACATGTGAATAATATGGTTCCAGCCGTATGGCCTATTATAAGCATGATGTTGGGTGCTTTAAGAACATATTAAGTAAATAATGATCCTGATGATGCATATAAAGTATAATGTGAAAGTAATATGTGGATGATAAGATATGCTTGTGTTTAACCATAAACTAAGTATGATAGCCTTTCATAATGTTATGCTTTATGTTACATAATAAAGCTCACACTAAAGTATGTTAAGACTAAAAAATATAAATAATTATTATAGTGTCCTATACTCTTGGACAATCTAGATTAGATAGGTTGATTGTTCAAATAGGGAGATTTTATAGCTACTAGCATACCCTCAGGTGCGAGTATGACCTTCATACATTAGTATGGCCTTTAGGTATCAATAAAGCCTTTGGACACTAATATGGCCTTTAGCATAGCAAATCCCATTATATAGTTTTGGTCAGTTGTCTCTTAGTATGGGCATAACATGAATAATATGATCTAAAATTTAGTATGAAGAGAAGTAAAGCTAAGACATAATTATGTGCAAACTAAGTTTAATAATGATAATTATGATAATTATACATGAGTAATCATTGTGACCATTGTAAGTTATTACTTAGGCACTTTTGAATGAATATCATACACTATGCACATTGAAGCTTTTAATGTTGTTTCTTGTTTTTAATTGGCAATTATGTATGTGGTGCATGTGAACATATATATGTTATATTGAATACACCATTAAGCATTCACTTAGCTCATTGTTGTGTTTTGATGCATAGGCTAAAGAAACAATTAGAGTCAAAGCCTTAATATTACACAAGTTGATCAAGTGAAGAGTCTTTTTGGTTTTTTACTTTATCTAGTATATTATGTGATATGTTTATAATGGATGAATTCTTGTGTAATTTAAGGGATTAGGCTAAATCTATGTTGTAAATAATTTTGTAATTCCATTAACCAACTTCTTATGTGTTTATATAGTTATGTGTGATAATGTATGACTTGTATGATATCTCTTCTTATGATTGGGTTGATGATGTTATTTTGGATGGTTAGATAGACTAATGTGGAGTTGATATCTGATTATAAAAGTGCTTTTACCTATAGGTTTACTATTAATGATTGGAATAGTATCCTAGTATAGCAATTATGTCGTCAAATTTTTAAAATGATGATTTCCCTGATGTTTTAATCTTTTAGTATAATCTAAGATTTGATGTTTAAAGTAGTTCAAGTTTTCAAAGTAGTCCATTTATTAGATAATTTTTCCATAATGGTTTTAATTATGGTTAGTTTGGATATCAGCATGTGTGTCGCTTCTTATCTAGATTCAGTGATCAGATCGGATATCAGTATGTGTGTCACATTTGGTGGTATCAAAGCTTTAATTTTGGCATTGCTCAATAAAAAAAGATTACATAGTAATGCCTTAGGGTTCATAAATATGTATCACATAATTATACAATATTAAGGCTTATAATCAATTCTTTATCTTATAGATCAAGGATGACTTAATATGCACCTCAAAGGGGTGCTGAGGAAGTAGAAAGTCATGCTTCCACATTAATTAATACACCCTATAGGACAAGTACTTTAACACTTATTGGTACAGGGATTGTAGCTCAGGTAGTACCACTTCTCCTTTAGTAGATGGCAGATATGTTCAGGCAAGCCACAGTAGTAGTAGTTCCTCCACTAGCACAGCTTACACTATAATTCAATTAGAAAACTTATCTAGAGAGGCTTAAAAAGATAAAGGCTGAGGACTATGAGGGTAAGGAGCTAGATTGATCTAATAAAGCATAATATTGTCTAGATAAAATAGTGTGAATCATGTTACAATTGAGATGTACTTCAGACGATTATTCATTTTATGCTACTTCACTTATTCAAGATAAGGTATTCAAATAGTGGGAGACCATTACAATACAAAAATGTCCTTTTGATTTGACCCAAGAATTCTTTCCTTGGTAGTTTAAGAAGAAGTACATCATTAAGCATTATCTAGATAGGATGAGACAAGAGTTTATGGATTTGAGGTAGAGATAGAGATCTATAATAGAGTATGAGAAAGAATTTACCAAGCTTAGCTAGTATGCAAATGAGATAGCTTCCATTGAAGAAAATTGATGTAAGTGATTTGAAAAGAGGTTTAACCTTGACATTAAGCTTTAGATGAAGCTCAAGGATTTCTCTACATTAGTTATAGCTTGTCACGCAGTGGAAGAAATCTAAAAAAAAGAAGAGAGAGAATTTTTAGAGGAAGAGGACCTTTGGGCATGGACAAGCCAGTTCAACCACTATAAAAAAATAAACAGAAGGGTGAATAGCCTAAGCATTAAAAGAGTCAGAGAATAGACTAAACATAGAAGTCAAGTTAGGGTTTAAGAGCCAAGTTTAGACAATAGACTCAAACCATTAGTGCCCAAAAATCCACAGCTAAGAATTCATTGCTCCCCTAGTGTGAGCACTATAATAGGAGACATAGGGGCACAAGTTGAACAAGCATGTCAAGAGTATGTTGGAGATATGGCCCTAATGGCTATGTTACTAGAGATTATCCTACAAACCTAGTGAATCTACCTAAAAGAGAGATAAGAAAGATATAAGAAATCTAGTTAGGGGTAGTCAGAGAGACAAGTTAGAGAGCAAAACACTATCTAGAGAATATGACATTTATGACAACCCTTACTCGGTTCGGATGTCGACTGATCATTGAGCATGACTAAGGTGTGCACACATATTGAGATATCAAAACTCATCTACCCATTTACTTTTATAAATCATTATTATTTAAAACCATTGTGGTGAAAATATGGGTTTTCAAAAACCTTTTTAAAAAGTGTTACTTATTTAAATTTGAGAATCCTTATGCTAAAAATTGAGCAGTATAATGGTTGTACCAGATACTATCCCAAATTTTAAATAGTAACCTATATAAAAAAAGACACTTTTATATCTCAATCACACATTTTCACTAACTCAATGTGATCCTCTGATCACTCTAGTAGCATACAAACATATTATATGATATCTTAACCTCAAAAAGAGATATCATATAACATAACATGCAAATACCATTAACACAGCTCATACATTTTGAAATCCAAAAATAACATTTTATGTTACAATAGTTACAAAAACAAACACAAGTTAGGCCTATCCCTTTTATAATTACACTTAAGTGCATCTTATACATCACATCTATTTACATAAACAAAAGCTTTACCAAAATAAAGCCTTCTCTTTGATTTCTTTATGTCCTAAGGCTTCTAATATCTAAACATCTTTGTACTTATGCATCATAAACAAACGATGCACTAAGCATATGGCTTAGTGGTGTAATCAAAATAATATGTGCTCAATATCACATTTAACAAGCCATAAATACATGCTAATTATTTAACATGCATAATCATCCAACATACTACATCATATGCAAACAAATAAGGATTTAGCAAATTTAGGATCAATATTACACATACCATGTATACACAACTTCATGTCATATAGGCATAGCAAAAAGATATATGAGATCATTTATTTACATCATACATAGTTTTAATGATCATTTTAAAGCCATAACATAAATAATGTTTATTTATGTTGTTTTCCATCTTTTCTTCACTTATACTTATA
>CANXYI012161775.1:0-14773 GCA_948208565.1 Hura crepitans | reverse complement strand
CCTCGTGGACTAAGGCCAGACCTTCATAAGGTCTGCACAAATCAAGCGATGTAAAAGTGGGACCATTTTAAAGCTTTATTATGATTCTTTTGGCTAGGTACCTATTACGTATTTCAGTTTGTTTTGGGTTTGTAATAGATAGTTAATAACTTATTTTACATGTTAGACACTAACTACACATCAAAATGGTTTTTATATATAATTAATTGGTGTTTTTTAATAAAATGGATTTGAGTTTTCTCTAATCAAAAGTCATATAAAAATGCACTTTAATAAAGAACAATCTCTTAAAGATGGGAGTTGGGCAATTACTGCCAATTCCTATGGAATTATGGTTAGTTGTCAGGTCACATTGCAACCAATGAATAGCCCGATTTATAGATGTGTAATTTACACAATTTATGTTCTTATATCTTTTAAATTCCACTAATTTACTTTCTTACATGCAAAATGTGATATGGATGTTTTAATAATGCTCACATGCTTGATTGATAAGGGACTGATAAATATCATAATATACATGGATAACATATTATGAGGGCATAAATAAGATCTAAAATTTTGAACCTTTCTGGTACAGAAGATTAGAGGTCCTAGTGTAAAGACCAGGTGGCGACTCCACAAACCACTCTCATCCCCGGTAAAAATATCATAATCTCTACAGTGGCAGCTCTGTTAGGGACTGAGAAATTTTAATCTTAAAGTGCCTAAATAATATGTCATCCTAATATTCTAATCTTTATCAGTCTCATGCATTACACTTCTTTTAAACTGTGTCCCTATTACTATATATGGTGTTATGATGGTGACTCCATTTTTCATTTAAGAATAGAGAGGTGCTAGTATGTCCATCACTCATAAGCCTCGTACCTTTGGGTATATGAAAAGGTGAACTAATCGGTCACTATTATCCTTGATTAGAAAGATCCATTAAGAGGGACCTCCACTTGTGGGAGCCATATAACCTTTTGACTAAACCATGAGCCCATATAATCAAGCTTAGCAACTTCCCTTAGGTTGTATGACCATAAGTGA
The DNA here is from genome assembly GCA_948208565.1 of Hura crepitans. NCBI lineage: Eukaryota > Viridiplantae > Streptophyta > Magnoliopsida > Malpighiales > Euphorbiaceae > Hura > Hura crepitans. The sequence goes on along the minus strand of CANXYI012161775.1, from coordinate 13,738 downwards.
TTGCGATTGCATTTTGATTGCTATGTGGGCTTATTACATTTAACCTTATTTGAAGTGGGGACAAGCCTATTGTGCCTTTTTGTCTGGGATGGTCCCAACCTAATTTCACATCAAATAAGACATAAACATCTTAAGGCCACCGTGTTCACTTGTGCTTTAAATACAAGAGGTTATTGGTCCTAACTAAGCCTATTTTCAAACCTATGCATCCCCCAATGATGCTTAGGTAAGCTCACCTAGGAAGAACGACTACGACCATGTGTATGGGTGAAATAAGGTTTGAAGGATTATTGCATGTGTTTATCTTTTGCTGCATCACAAACATGTATTGCATACCATGCATCATTTGTATTTCACATTGTTTATACTGTAAATGCGTCATATCTTACCTCTGTTTTGATAGCCACTATTAAGCCTTCACTCATTGTATAGTGGAAAAAATTGGGCAAACGCCTTAATTGAGTTAGCACAGAAGTACCTGTACAACCGAAGTGAGGAACCATGTCTGCTGATGAGTACATAACTAAGGCCATGTTCATAGAGGCAATAGCTGAGATAGAAAGAAGGATGATGGCAGTGGCTACCAATGCTTTATCTAACATGCAAAATTTGCAAGAGGTAGGACAGACGTTGGGTACCAATAAGGGTAAGGAGATAGTCAGAGAGCCCAAAGATGACCAGTCGTCAGATGAAAAACTGCCACAAGTGGTTAAGACCTACAATAGGGTACCCTCTTCTAAGGTAACAAAGAATAAGCAGCTGAAAAAGTTGAATGAGAAGATGAAGGCTATATCCTGATTAGTGATTGGGGGTAAAGATATTGACTTGGCTGACATCAGTTTAAGGCCTGATCACTTTATGCCTTATAAGTTCAAGATGCATGACCTTAGAAAGTTTGATGGAACTTATGATCCTCGCACCTATCTAAAATAGTATGTAGTAGCCATGAGAGCCACCCATTTGACGGAAGAGGAAATCGTGAGCCTATTTAGCATGTCCCTTAAAGGCTAAGCTCTTAACTGGTATCATTATTAAGAAAGAAGGGTTAAGAAAGACTAGAATGAGTTGGCAAGGGCATTCAATAAGCAATATGCTAATAATGCTAATGTTGAGATTACTTTTAAGGATTTGGAGTTGATTAAACAGAAGCCCAATGAAAGTTTTTTTGACTCTCTGCAGAGGTGGAGAGAAAAGATCCTAAATATGAGGAATAAGCTAGAGGACATTGACGAGATTAAGATGTTCATTAGGAACACCAATAACTATATGAATAATGGGCTTACTGCTAAGGGCATTACCACTTAGGAACAACTTAAGGACATCGCCATTAACCTTGAAGCAGGTTATCAAAACAAGAGGTATAAGATAGCAAACAATAACCCCACTTTTGTAAGTGGTAATATTTGAACCTCTACCAAGATAGCTAAGGTGTATATAGTTCAAGGCCATAGGTATTTTAACTTGGGTAAGTCCTTGTCGTGGTGTTTAAAGAAGCTTAATAAAGAAGGAAAGTTGTAGCCACTTCCACACCAGTCGTTTAATGGACCATTACCACCCAATCATAAGCACGATTAATATTGTGCTTATCATCAACGAATTAGGCACCTCACTGACAATTGCAAACACCTCAAGAGAGCTATCTAGGATCTTGTTAATTCAAAATAGATCCCTAACCCTAAAACTTCATCAAACCCATTGCCAAAACACCATACCTTATGCTTCCTCAAATTCGAATTACCTGAAGAGTATATGCTTAGGGAAATTTATGGGTCTCACTAGCTATAAAAATGGGAGTTAGGGTGAGTGAATTTATCCTTATGACTGGTTTTTAGGATAGTGAGAGTAACCGTGATATCGGGGAGAGCAAGAATTTATGGGATGAATCTTTTGGTGAAGATTTTGAAAAAGGTAAGAGATAGCCAACTCGGGTTGAGGGAGAAATAGTGGAGAGAAGAGAAAAGAATAGTCGGATCCTACCTGAGAAAGAGCTTAAACCTAAAGGAGATAAGCACGAGGAGGTGCTAAAGCATTTAAAGAAAACACGGGCTAACATCATCATATAGGACCTACTGATGTCATCTAAAGACCATAGGCAAAAAGTGGTTAAAGCCCTAGGTCAAGTTGTTATTTCTATGACAACTACCCTAGATAAACTTGTACAAGTGATGAAGATAGGCAACACGGGCCTCATTACATTCTCAAACACCGACTTGCCTTTAGAAAGAAGGGAGCACAATAGACCCCTCTTTATCAAAGCATAAGTAAATAAAAAAAAAAAGACAAGATGTGCAATGGTGGATGATGGCTCTTCTCTTTATGTCTATCCTACAAAGATCTTATCTGGTTTGGGGATTCAGAAGGAAGATTTATCACCTTCAAGTATCATTATAAAGGCTTATGACGATACTAGGAGACAAGTTGAAGGGTGGGTCTTTTACAGTCAAGGTACAAGTGGGATCGGTCATTAATGAAGTTGAATTCACTATGATAGATATCCTTGCCACCTTTTCTATCTTGTTAGGGAGGCCCTAGTTTCACAAGTTCGGAGGAGTCCCTTCAACTTTACGCCAAATGTTCAAATTCCTGCACGAGGGCAATATCGTCACCATAAAGGCTGAAGTCGGCCATGTTGTTTCTACTTTAGCCATTGCTAACTAGCCTTTCATTGGATTTCATATTATAGGAATTTATAAAGATTATATGGACCCATCTGTGTCTAAGATGATAAAGAGGATGGATTTTTTCTCGGGAGTTAGTTTAGGGAAAAACTTATAAGGTATCACTGAACCTCTACAGATGCACACTCAAAACGATACGAAGGGGTAAGGTTATGATTTGAGTAAAGGAGGCAACCTAAGAAAAGGCAGCTCTTTGGGAGATTATTTTGTCAAATAGAAGGGCACAAAGTATGATAGGACCTTAGAACCTACGATAATAAAGGGATGCTATAAGCCGGGATTTGAGATCTTTATTGATGTTATTAATTAGGAGTCAAGGCATCTCACTTAAGTTCAGTGGACTGAAGAAGTGTTCCTAAAGCCACCAATCATTAAAGAAGTCTATTCCAGCCTCCTAGAGGACATACCTAATTTAGAAGAAGATTTAAATTTATTTATAGATGAATTGTATCTTTATGTCCTCTTTGAGGTGAATAATTCACTTTCTAGTTAAATGAACAACAAATTTGGTTATTTGTGTGATTTTTCTCCTGATGGTAGTATGTATACAAGCAATCATTACATGAGCATTTTTGACATTAATTACATTAAAACTAATCCTTTTAATCTTAGCACTAATGAATGACCAAGAAATGTATTAATTGCCCATGATACTACTGTCGAGGAAAGAGAAAATTTTGAGAGATTGCTAAAGAAATACGAAAGAATTTTCACCTGGAATTATGATGATATGCTAGTTGTAGACTGAGAAATTACGGAACACGCTATCCTAACATATGATCACACCATCCTAGTTCAACAAAAGCTCAAAAGAACGAGGCCTGAATTGGCAGAAAAGGTAAAAGATGAGGTAGTCAAGTTACTTAAAGCAAAATTCATCGAAGAAATAGTCTTCCCCACTTGGCTCGCCAACATAGTCCCAGTACCTAAGAAAGATGGGAGGGTCAAGATGTGCGTAAACTATTGGGACCTAAACAAGGCATGTCTAAAAGATGATTTTCCCTTACCCCATATAGATGTGTTGATAGACAATGCAGCGATGGCCACTATATACTCATTTGTTGATGGGTTCTCTGGATACAATTGGATTTTGATAAAGGTAATTGACAAATGCAAAATTACCTTTATAACAGAATGGGGCACGTATTGTTACAAGGTAATGCCTTTTGGGTTAAAGAACACGGGAACTACTTATCAATGAATGGCCACTAAACTGTTCCATGACATGATGCACAAAGAAGTTGAAGTCTACATAGATGATATGATGGTGAAATTTATGAAGAGGGAAAAACATTTCGAAGCATTAGAAAAGTTCTTTCAAAGGTTAGACCAATTCAACATGAGGCTTAACACTAAGAAGTGCATATTTGGAGTTATGTTAGGAAAACAGTTGGGATTCATAGTGAGCAAAAATGGGATTGAAGTAGACCCTAACAAGGTGAAAGCCATCCTGGACATGCCGACCGCATAGTTAAAAAAGAAGGTCAGGGGATTCCTTGGTAAAATACAATATATCAGTAGGTTCATATCTAAACTCACTGCAGTTTGTGAACCTATATTTAACCTATTATGCAAGGGACAACTGAAGGAGTGGAATGATGATTGTGAAAAATCCTTCCAATCCATTAAAAGGTATTTATCCAATCCTCTAATTTTAAAACCCCTAAAACCTAGAAATCCCCTAATCCTGTATCTAAAAGTGGAAAGATCTTCGATAGGAGCATTGATCACACAAGCAGATGAGGCCAGAATAGAGAATGCAGTTTATTACTTAAGCAAGAAATTGCTCCCCTACGAATAGAAATACACAAAAGTAGAAAAAATATGTTTGGAAGTAATCTGGGCATCCAAAAAGCTACATCACTACTTTCAATCTTACAAGGTAGAGGTAGTGGCAAAGTATGACCATCTTCGATATTTACAAAATGCTCCCTCTTCAATAGGTAAGATGGGACATTGGATTTTGCTCCTTTAAGAGTTTGATATCTCCTACATCACCAAAAAGACAATTAAAGGTTGAGCAGTGGCTGAATTCCTAGCCCAACACCTAATTAAGGAAAAATAGGAAGAGTATGAATTTCCACATAAACATTTGAGGGCAATATCCTAAGAAAGATGGAAGATGTTTTTTGATGGGGTGGTTAACCAAAAAGGAGCAAGTGCCGGGGTACTAGTCATCAATCCAGAAGGTGAACAGATATTTTTAGAAAGGAAATTAAAGTTTCCAGCCACTAATAATGTGGCCGAATATGAGGTATGTGTGTATGGTCTCAAAACTCTATACCAGTTAGGGGCAAAAGTAGTTAATGTCTATAGGGACTCGATGCTGGTCATCCAACAAGTAAAGGTGATTGGCAAGTCAAGGACAAAAACCTAAGCAAGTATATCAGGACACTTACAAACCTTACTGAGGAGTTTAATCGCTACACCTTTCACCATATCCCTAGAGAACAAAACTAAGTAGCTAATGCCTTAGCTACCTTAATTTTTGTGTCAAACCACACCAAAAAGGACCTACCTAGGCCGATGTATTTTGGTCAGATAAAGTTTCTTAGCTATACTGGTATAGTCAATACCATTATCGAATAATTCCATCAAAATCTACCATGGTACCATGATATTTAAACCTACCTAAAAATAGGACAATACCCAGAGAGCACAACTAAGAAAGACAAGAAAGCTCTCTAAAAGTTATTTATTTAGTTTGTCTCATTCCAAGGCATGTTATACAAAAGGCAAGTGGATAAAATTCAACTCAGATGTATAGACAAATCGGAAGCTCAAAAAGTACTCGAGGAGGTGCATGATAGGATTTGTGGTCCTTACATGAATGGGAGGAACCTGGCAAAGAAGATCATGAGATTAGGCTATTACTGGCTAACCATAGAATCAAATTGCTGTGATTTTGTCAAATGATGTCACAAGTGCTAAATATATAGGAATTTGAGCCATTTGCCACCCAATGACCTAACTAGCTTGTCATCTCCCTAGCCATTTTCAATATGGGGAATTGACATAATTGGGGAAATAAGGCCGTCAGCTATTAAGAGGCACAGGTTTATAGTAGTACCAGTTGATTACTTCACAAATGGGTTGAAGTCAGGTCTTTCAATAAATTAGGGGCAAGACAAATGGTGAAATTTATTGAAAGAAATATCATCTACCAGTACAAATTGCCACAACAGGTCATCTCAAATAATGGGGTACAGTTTCAGGGTCCAACATCACAAGTCTTCTCCATATCGGCCTCAAGCTAACAGTGCAGTAGAGGCAGCCAACAAAAATATCTAGAAAATTTTGCAAAAGATGACTATTACCTATAAAGATTGGGTAAATATGTTGCCTTTTGCATTATAGGGATACAGGACGACTGTTAGAACATCTACCTAGGCTACACCTTACTCACTAGTATATGGCATGGAAGTAGTACTACTAATAGAGGTTAAAATACCTTTATTAAGGGTGGTGTTAGAAGCGAACATACTTGAAGTAGAATGGGCTAAAAGTAGATATGAGTAGTTGGCATTGATTGACGAAATATAACTTAAAGCTCTATATCATATGCAATTGTATCAAAAGAGAATTGCTAGAGCTTACAAAAAGAAAGTCAAGCTTAGATCTATATGAGAAAGTAACTTGGTATTCAAATAAATCAGACCTTTATTATCAGGCCCTAGGGGAAAATTCAAACCCAATTAAGAGGTCCGTATTTGGTTAAGAAAGTACTCAAGCATAGGGGCATCAAGATCTCGGATCTAAAAGGCAATAAATTCTCAGAGCCCATCAACGTAGACAAATTGAAGAAGTATTTCTATTAAAAAAAAGTATACTAAGCTAAAAACCTGAATATGGCAGTTTAGGAAAAAATTAGGACGAAGGTGAAAACCTAACAAGGCACTTTATACAAAAATTAAGGAATTTGAGAGAAAATGTCTAATCAAGAAAACCTTTTTTAAGACTTATTGGTAACAATAATATTATTAATCAAAAATTAATATATTAACCAAGATTAATTGGCTTAGTTTCAAATGCACTTAATAATAAGAATGCTTTAGTCATGATCATTAATATGAAAATTTCCATTAAGATAAAGGTCATGCAAGCAATTGAATTCTACATATATTGTCTCTTTTCAAAATTAAAAATATTATTTTCATTTTTTCTTTTCAACACTAATGTTCTATTGTCTTTAGCTTCACTCAAGATCCATTTGTTGTAATATTCATTAGTATTAACACCATCAGTCGTATATTTAGGCATGTCCCTCAGAATGGCACGTTGCTGCCACAAGTTAAAGAAGGAGCACAAGAAGTGACGCGTTAAAAGACCACCTTGAAATCCCAAAGGCTCAGGAGGTACCCTTTACACTAGACTGAATTGCCTTAGGATTCGTAAAGGGATATAGAAGGTAACATGCCCTAACCCAATCAAGGGAACATAGTCGGCATGACAGAAAGAGAGAAAAATGGGTGATTTTCCACAAAAGACATCTCCATTGCATTGTGATAATAGTATCAAGCTATAGGGCCCGCTGGTCATGTGAATCACACTTCGTTACGAGCTTCCTCTCACAATGGTGATGCGAGGCATACTTCACCCAAAGTCTTTCAGGTAGAGGAACAAGTAACCCCGATTTCTTATGTAACCAAATCTGTCAAAAAAAGAAAGAGCCATTAGGTTGGAAAATCCATAAAGGACCATCTAAGCAAAAATTAGGTGGACCCGCTAGTGCGAAAACCTTCACAAGCATACTAGGCAAAAATTAAGGTCAAAAGAAAGTAAAATTAAAATGAAAACCCATGACAGGCCCTTTACACATACCTGTAAGAGGAGTGGACTCCCAGTTACAAAAGTCAATATCCCCTTTCTTTAAAGCATCCAAACCTTATATGGTTTTAGCTAGGAAAACACCAAAAGGGTTATAGCTAAAGCATATTTCAATCAGAAGTTGAAGGGTCTTAAAATCACAGGAATCATCCGTAGAAGTAACCATGAGCCAATTCCCAAGAATGCACAGTAGAATACACTTCGCCCATTCCACTGAGCTAATGGGAAACTAACGAGCATAGTCTAAAATTGCTCGTAAAGAAATCGAACCCACACCCGACACTACCTTTTGAGCCATAATAGGAGAAAAGCCCAAAACAAGGATAATGTCCATAGGACAACAATCCTCAAAAGAAGGCAAGATTAAAGGGGTATCTGAAGTAATTTTGTAGTCCAAAATAGTAGCAAATTCTTTTAAAGTTGAGGTAATCTCTTGATGATCAAAGATAAACACATGAAATATAAGGTCTCAATATCGCACTATTGCATTTAAAAAATTGGGATCAATGTGAACCTTCCTTAAGAATCTAAGGGAAGAAAAGCGAGCAAGAATAAAAGAAGTCCAAAAAGCCTTCGGTTCCAGAATCTTTGACAAATCCTGATTGAAAGAGGGCATAATGGGAGCCTGATATAAGAAAAAAGGATTGGGGTATTTATAAGTCCAAAACTCAACCATTCCTTTCCTAACTAGGAATAGGAATCCAAAGCATAAGAGGAGGTCTGCACAGACCTTAAAAACAGTGTCATAGTCTGTACGGACCAAAGAAGTGCATCCATGGCATTATTGAACACTAGTCTTCAACTTGGTTTAATTAAAGTCCACCCGGACTAAGTCATCCTAGATCCGCTCGAACTAAATCATCCTAAGTCCACCTGAACTAAAGCTATTTTGAGTCCGCACAGACTAAATCATCTCAAACTCATACAGATTACAGTGGTAAATAAAAAAAATCCATGGATAAATGTACCCAAAGGGCAAATGTACTTTAAAATAAAATTGAAATTGTATATACATAAGATTAGAAGTTTAAAAGTTTTGAAATAGGAAGGCCAAAATAATTCCCATTCCAACATCAAAAGAGAGGGGGGATGCCTCTTATACTACTCCCCAAATCATCTTTTTCCTCCATGTCTTCATCATCAGAAGAGATTACTAGATTCTCAACTACCTTAAAGGCTCTCACCTTCCTTCGAGCCTCATGCAAGGCAGCAACCCACCTTGATAGTTCACCCTACAAAAGGGTGGAGGATTAATGCTTAACATACATGACATACATAATTGCATAAAATTAACCATGACAGTGAAATTGTTCACAATAAGGACTCGAGTTTCATCACTCATAGCTTTTTAAAAAGCCTCCACCACCAGAGCAGTCCTCTCCATAGGAGCTCTCTTTACTTAATTAAAAGGATGAAGCATAAAGCATGAGTGACACTTTAGAACCCAAATAATACAAATGGCTAGCCAAATAACCTTACTAAAGTAGTATTTTTCGGATCGAAGGGAACTAACCAGTTCTCCTCTATACAAAGATAGGCAGAAGATAGCTCCTCATCGACACCATAATGTATATAGCTTAGCTCAGGGACATTAATTAAGGCATCGGTGAGCTCACTAGGCAAAGAGGTCTAACCAATAGATAGACTTGGAACTTCACTCTGTGCCGGGGGAGGTGAGAACTAAGAACTGGGGTAGTTTTAGGCCGTTTTTGTGATAAAGATAGGGCAACCCCAGGAACAGCTGTAGGTTACAATACAACACACAAGTCAAGAAATACCTAAAAAATGAATCAAAAGTTAAGAAACCCACCTAAGATGAAGGAGGTCTCGATGTATAAGGAACCTGAGAAGCATCCTTTACTAATATGGCCCCTAAAATCCCTGCAATTATACTCTGCACGAACTTTAAGTCATCTATGTATCTCCTAAACAGCATCATCTCGGGAGGATTCTAAGCAATGAGGCATGCATTAGCCCTATGTGGCAATTCATAATCCTCTCTCCCAAGAACCAGGAGTAAGCCTCTGAAGTGGTCAACAAAATATGGCGGGAGGATGACTCTCTAATAAAGCGCAAGGAAGTTAGCTATTCCTCAATAGGAAAAACCCACCAAGCCAAGTTAACCTACACAGGTAAGTATCAGTTATATGTGATCAAATGGCTAATAATAAACTTTCTTTTCATATATAGGAGATACTTACAGTAGTTCAGACCCTAGAGCTGAGGTAGTGATGATGCTACATCAAGGAAGCCGTATTCTAAAGACCCAAAAATGGTCAACCCACCTATCTATCACCAGGTAGCAACAAGGCATGTCCAGTTTATAAGGATGGGCTAACAAGTAAAGCTCATATGCCCACACCTAAAATAACAAAACATAACAAAATCACAAAGAGGCTTCGAAGAAATATAAACTGATCAAGGTGAGTCATTTACTAGTACTCCTGACATGAAGCCCTTAATAAACCGATGGCTTTTCTTCTTGATTTGAACAACCATGTCAAGCTCTAAAACATCCATCCAAGGGATGAGCAGCACCAGTTCCAACTACCAATTTTATCGACCTCCTCCAAAATAAGGAGAAAGCTCCAGTTTACTATACCATTTGCAAGGGTGGTACCCAGCAAGTAGAGGATGAAGTAGCTGGTGTATTGATCAATCTCTAGTTGGCTCGAAGAGGCCTTATCCCCCCACTTCTCATGCAAATTAGTACATCGGATGCTTCCAACTCGATCTTAGGGGACAAAACCCAGCAACTCCTTGACCTTTTGTAGCCTCAATGAAGGATGGCGATAGCAAGCATCAAATGTAATAACACATCTTGTGCATGGCACCTCGGTGATAAAAGCCTAGTCAAAGAGAATTATGGTCATCTCTCTAAAAGGTAGATGAAAGCTATGTATGGTGTCCATCCACCTATCCAACAATGCCCTCAAAGCTTACAAATCACCACAGAAGTCTCCGCCAACAAGATGGTCTAGAAATGTTTGGAAGCTAGTAGCTCAGACCCTATTATTATGGGTCATATAATAAATTTGGTTAGCTTTAAGTTATTTTAATGGCTTTTGTTTAGTTTTCTCTTTCCCCTTCTCATGTTCTTTTAATAGCTCTCATTTTCTGTGGAAATGATGAGTTAAAGATATTTTTGGATTGTTACTATAGCAGTACTGATCAATACAAAAGCATAGTAAATGTTATGCTTTTATTAATTTTTTAAATCAAAGAATTTCTAAAATATATTCTATAAGAACAATTGATGTATAATTGAGCATTTATAGATTACAGTGTATGATACTACGATTACAATGGCTATGGCTATATGTGAAATCGTATATAAAGATTATAATTGATAGACTATAATAAAGAAGTTAAGAGAGTACAAGTATATATTCACTTGTAGTAATTTTATTTCACTCTTTATAGCATTTTTAAATCTATTCAAGTCAATATAAATTGAAAAGGTAAAGCTAATGTTTCAATTGTTGTTATTGGTTAAGGTGTAAAAAATAACTAACAAAGAGGACATAATGTTTAAAGGCAAAAGAAAGAAAAATAACTAAGAGGATATAATTTTGAATTTATATAATTAGAAATATTAATAAGTCATAATGCATGTAAAATTAATCTAAAATATCGATACAACAACACTAATTATATACAAATTATATATGCTAAAAAAAGTACATATCTTTTTTTATTTTATTCTCAATAAAAAGATACCTATCTAACATTTCTATATGTCATTATTTTATATTTCTAACATTGCTTAGATGGAAAAAAGAGAAAAAAAAAAAAGCGAAGTTCAACTCATGTTTGAATTCTAGAGCCAAATATTTAGTTCTTGTTTAGAAAAGTGCAATAAATTAACCATCAATAGTCTTAGCTCACAAGTGCAATTAAGTTTTGTCTACTTAATTGCTATGTTTATAACCAACAATGCAACAAATTATTTTATTAATTATATAATAAATTAAGTATAATAAATTTTATTTCATTGCTCTAAAATGGTTAAATATGTTATTTTTAATGTCTACTATAAAGATATTTAATTAAAAGAATCCTTTTAATAGAGAAAATCATAAACATTAAATAATAGTATTTCTTTCAAAATAATAATAACAGCAACAATAATAATTTTATATTAAATACAAAACTGAACATATTTAATTAAAGATAACAAGTTTCTCTTTTTACAATAATTAATAACATGTTTTAAGGTTTCTCCTATTATTAACTAAAAATTATAGAAAAAACTTTTTAAAAATATGAATACATGAATCAATATGGAACTATATTTGCTAAAAACTATTTTCAAAGACAATAGAATATTATTAGTTTGTTTTACAATGAAAAATTGTTAGTGAAATAGAAGTTCAATAACTATTTTCCATGGTATGATACTGTTCATTATAGCTTTAAACTTTCACAATTTTTTTAAAAGACTCATACTATTAGAGAGTTTTACTATATTTATATTTTTCTTAATTATTCGACATGTGATTTAGTTCGTGCATCCAATAAATATATGAGCCAAAATTAGAAAATGAATTTTTCTAGATTGTAACGTTAGACCAGTAAATGGGTCATTTTTTGAAGAATCAAAACTCCTTTATAATTATTGTATTCACAATATAGGTGTTTATACAAGTAAAATCCCAAACACAATAGAAATTTTTTTTTACAATAGAAAGAATTATAATAGGAAAATAATTGGAATATTATAATTCAAAAAATAATCTAAACTAAAAAATAAATATAATAAAATCTCTATATTAGTATATATCAAGATTAGATAGAAATGTTCTAGCTTATACAATTAGATCTAAATTTAAATTAGATTAATTCATCACACTAGAATATAATGCAGACAAAACAACAATGTTTTATTATATCTCTAACATCCCCTTACAAGTTGTCCTAGAGAGGCTTCACCAAACAACTTGTCACTTAATAAGAACACATTGACTTGTAAGGTTGAAAGCTGAGCATGCATCGAGGCTAATTAAGAAATTTACAATTTAACTTGATAGACTTAAGTGTAAAATTGACATATTAATTAGACTAGATTAGAACAGAACATGAGATAAAATTGACCAAATGAGAGTATAAAACTTCCAAAATAAGAAGAAACGAGATAAAATGAAAAAAAAAAAAAGAAAAATAGAATGGAACAAAAAGAGAAAATTTTAATTTATTAATACACAACAAACTAAAAAAGAATAGAAAACGATAACAATAACAACTAATGCTCAGTAGAATTCTAACAAAATAGAATAGAACTTATTTTTTTATAAAAAAATATAACATACTCAAAATTAGCAAAAAAACAAAATTACAATATAAAATAAAATAAAAAAATATATCAAGTGTAAGAACACAACCCAAAATTCGAATAAAAAAAGGGTAAATGGTACATATCAAGTCACAACTTTAAAGTAAATATGCCTAGAAGATTAGACCTCTTATGGCTTTAAAGAATTCTCATTGCTATCACCAATTTGCAGTGAAGATCAAGAAATAAATAGAATTTCACCTTGAAAAAAAACTAAACAAACCACGGACTTTTATCCCATTAAAATAAAAAAAAGATTACTTAGGTGGTTAAACCTCTTATGGCTACAAAGAAAATAAAGATGCCATCACCAATTTGTAGTGAAAAGTTAAGAAACAAAATAGATTTTCATCCAATCGAAAATTGAATAAAACATAACAAAGGTTTTCATAACAATCTATATGAAGAAGAAAACATAAGTATGAGTACTTTATCATTGGGATAAGAGGCAACATAGGATCCATAGGTTAATTAGACCGCCTGTAACTTTGATACCACATGAAGAATTGAAACCTTCTCATAATTATTGTATTTATAATATAAGTATTTATACAAGTAGAGTCTTAAACATAATAAAAAAAATTTTCGAATATTACAACTATGAAAATAATCTAAATTATGAAGATGAAAACAATCAAATCTCTAGAGATGATATATATCAAATTGGTTAGGAATGTCCCATTTCGTATAACTAGATATGAAATCAAATTAGATCAATTCATTAAACTAAAATAAAGTAAGAAAGAGAACAACCATTTTTTGTCATATCTATATCACTGTAGGTCAAAGTAAAATATCATTTTATATAGATACATGTGCGTGTGTGTGTATTATTAATAAACTAATATTAGCATATGGCAGTTAAACATATTAATTTATTAAATTTCATTTAATTAGAATT
>CANXYI012161755.1:0-10058 GCA_948208565.1 Hura crepitans | reverse complement strand
ACTTTCAATTCTTTTAACTCTGTAGGTGTCATTCTATAGGGAGCTATTGAGATAAGTGTTGTGCTTGGATATACATCAATGGTAAACTCTATCTCACATTCTGGTGGTAACCATGGTAATTCATATGGGAAAATATCAGGGAATTTGGCCACTATTGGTATTTGATTCACATCGAGTCCTATCTTTTTAATGTCTACTACATGTGCTAGATATGCTTGATAGCCTTCTGAATCAGCTTCGTTACTACTATTGCTAATATCATATTAGATAAGAAATCAATTCTCTCACCCACAACTATAATTTTCTCTCTTTCTATTTTTTAAAGTGTGAGCCTCTTTTAGTTGCAATCAACTATTGCATGATACCTTATTAAAAAGTCCATTCCCAATATAAAATCAATTTCATTGAAGAGTAACTCTATCAGATTATTAGGGAAGGTGTGTACCTAGATAGATAATGGACAATCTCTATACACCTAATTCACTATTACATGTTATCCTATTAGGTTGCTGACTATGATGTCAGTATCTAAAGGTTCTGACTTGAGGCCCCTATCTTAAGCTACCATAGTACATATATAGGAGTGTGTGGATCCTGGATCTACTAGTGCCAAAATAGATGTATCAAAGAAATATAATATACTTGTTATTACATTAGGAGAATTTGTCTTTTCTCTAGCTTAGATTATGTACTTGTGAGTTAGTGCTCTTGCCTTAATCCTCTTATTGCTCTTTACTTGGGGCCTCTAACTTATGCCTTTTTTCTTAACTTTACTCTCTTTAGCTCCTGGCTAGAGTTCGTGAAGAGGCCTAGAGTCTGGATGAGTCACCTATGTCTGGTATCATTGAGTAGTCCTTTTGGTAGTGGCCTTTAAAGCCACATCTATAACAAGCCCTAGGAATTGATCCCTAACATATGCCTCTATGGCTTTTTCCCATAAATGCCATATATTAGAAATACATTCTTAGTTATGGAGTTTAGTCCATTAATGGTCAGCCACTATTGTTGTCTGGACCTAGATTATCCTATTGAGGCTCATCTCTGAGCAGGGCTTGACTTTTGTGATGCTAAAGTACTGGGGCCACCTTTTTATCTCTTATTAGCCTCAGGTGCTAAACTGGCCTAGCTTATCATGAAGGATCTTTTTCTTTTGAATGTTCTCCTATTTTCATATTAATATGTCCTCTATAGTATGCGCTGCTACAATAAGGGTAGAAAACTCCTAAATCTAATTCATAGCTACTTGTAATCTAATATATGTGTCAAGGCCTTTCTCAAATCTCTTACCACTTTCGTCCTATATGGGTACAAGTGTTGCATATCTATTGAGCTAAGGAAACTCCTTCTCATACTTTGATACGTGTCTGCTCCTCTACTTTAGGCCTAGGAATTACTACCTCTTCTTTTCTAGGTAGCATAAAGTGATGTATCTCTTTTAAATTCATGAAGAAACATATCCTAAGTGATTTATTCTACTAGTTTCCTCTCTAAAATTATCTACCATCAATGAAATCCTTTTTCCTGCAATAAAAAGGTGTGAGAGATTAAGCACTTTTCAATTGTGTATTTCAAATGCTCTAATATCCTTTCCATTATTTTGAGCTAATACTTTACAACTGCTAAATCATCTCTATCTTAACCAATAAAGTTAATCACCCATATCTTTTACAAACATTCTAAGTATGTTTTCTAAAGGGCTTATGGTACTATTGGCTGCTTTTGTGCTAGTGGTGGAGAAGGAGTAATAGTTGCTGTAACTTGTTTAAACACCTTTACCATCTTTAGTTTTAACATAAATTATACTTACATTGACTACGTAGGTTATGAAAGAGGTGTTAACTATGTGGGCACTAGTAGTATTACATCACTAGGTGTAGGAGTTGCTAAACTTGCTGGCTCCTATAATGTGATAGAGGTATGTCTCTTTGCCTTCTCAGCACTAGTAGGTCACCTCTGATCACTCATCTATGATCTATATCAAGAAACAATAATTTACCTCAAGTAGTGCGGTGTTCATGTGATGTATCTATATATATGAACCCTATGGCACTCATATATAGCCTAGGAATACCTAAATTGGGCTTTGATACCACTTATTATGACACCCATTATCCAAACCGATAGCCAAATCCAAATGAGAGATAGAACATTATGACACCTCCTACTCGAATTGCTGCTAGTCTAAATAAGATATTACATGTTAACCTAATTTACCATTACTTATCTATTTTCTTGGTCATGTTATTACATCATAAGCATTGGGGGCCCATAAGTAGCTTTTAGTCCAATATCATACATATATGTATTCAAATTATTATTGTTTTATCTGACAAAATTTTGATAGTATAACAGTTGTCTGGTGACATGTTCGAAAATAAACCAGTGAAAATAACACTTCTATAATGTTTCTAAACTCAATCTTAGTCTCTTGGGTCTTTCTGACCTTTAACATCTTGAATCAACACACATCATTCTCAGCCATATCTCAATCATAATAAGTATCACAATCTCATCATCATTCTATAATAAACATACATCACATAATAATAACATAACATGAATATTATTTGTTAATTTATATGAACACAGTGTTTGAAAGAGTTATAATGTATAACACTACTCTCCCTAAATATATACATATGAGTGCCACTACTAATAATATATCACACAAAAGAAAAATAGGTTATACTAAACTGAGGTTGTCTAAGTTACAATGTATTGTTGCTTTGAGGTCGATGCTAAAGTTATCTACGATTTGGGTAATAAGCAAACACTATGTGTTAAGCATAATGCTTAATGGTGTATTAGATAAAACATGCGCACATGTAATCATGCATTTATGTCATTATGTATCTAAATCTTATTTTGGTATCTATCCTTTAGGTTTAATTCTTACTCGTATCATCTCTAGTTAATATAATCTATTTAATACTATGTAACTAATCATATATGTCAAATTAAATTCTTTTTTATGTATGTGTTTATCTTTACTAGCTTGATTGTGTTTAATTCTATTAAGTTATGATATTCTTGTGAAATCTTGAGCCATTTGCCTAATTGTCACTTATATAGTTATCCACATTTCATACCTTTAAGTGAAGTCAATTCTATTAATGTTTTAGCCCATATTTTATAGATAAGTATCCAAATACTAGATATCAAGGCCAATTGTGCAATGGTGCACATCAAGGACATCCAGGTTTTCGTACTAGCTGGGCAACTAGATATCAATATATGGAGCTCTAATACAATTAATAAACACTAACATAAAGGTCTCAATCTGGACCACAAAGGTCTCCTATCCATGAGTGTCTCAAATCCTGACCATACAGGTCCCAAGTCTTAACCACATAAGTCTTAAGATGATAAAGGTCTCAACACTATAATAGGAAATGGGTAAGCTATCACATAATTGACTAGTCAACCAATAGTGAACTATCAAGTGTATATGGGCCATTAGGCTCCCATTCCAATTGTTTATCATTTACTTAATTTGTCATTTGAATTTTTATCAACTTATTTTACCTTATGAACATTGTCATTATATTTTATGTTACGAGTCTATTATGTACATTGTTATGGCCAATTGATATGGTGCTCTGCCATACTGATATATGACACCCTTTACCTAGTTCGGTTACTGACCAATCACATGTTATCTAAACTCATAACATAAATCTTATATTAAAATATTTGACCATGTACACTTTAATGATAAAAATGTGAATTTTCAAAAATTTCTCGAAAACTAGGTCACATAGTCAATTTAGAAATCCTCATGACAAAATTTTGGTAGTGTAATGACTACACCGAGCACTATCTCAAATTCTTTTCTAGTAATTTGTATTAATAAAAACACTTTCATATATTTTTCCTCAATAAAATCCCAGCTCTGTGATCTATTTGATCACTCTAAATCATTTTTCTCAACATCACAATCTTATCCTCTAATAGAGATGTCAAGCCTATATTAAATATTCTAAAACAATTTTTAAAATATGTTTTACAAACCATACACAAGCTTAATTTACATGACATCATAGTTTAGGCCTAAAAATATTTACATCCATACTAAGAGTGCCTTCCTACTTCCATACATTGCATTACTTAATTACATACATTAAAAAGATACCAAAATAATGGCCTTCACTTTTATGTTTAGATGTCTCGAGGCTTAGGCCCACTTGTTCTTCTAACCTACACATCACAAATAAAAAGATGCACTAATCATTTTGCTTAGTGGTGAAATAGAATTAAATCATACATGATGCCATATTATTAACAAATCCAATCAACATCCATAATTATTACCATATGCATATTTCATGATGTATAAAATAATACAAAATCATACATAGTTAAATAATGACAAAAAAATCACTTAACTTAGATTTAAACATAATTCATGCCTTATATATACAAGTATAGAAATGTCATTCATAAAAGAGAATTCACTACAAATTTGTCATAATGTCATTATTATTCAGTTTATATTTTCCTGATTATTTGCCCATATGATAAAAACACATGTCCTTTGGATAACAGGGGTGGAATGCCAATATAATGACCCAAAAACCTCAACTCTCGTGAATAGTACTTTTCAAGGTGAATAATGCTTCTCAAAACTAGAGTCACACTAGGTGTACCAATGGGAAGTATTAATTATGATAGAATTTTGGGCAAAGGTTGAAGCCAATCTAAAGTCATTTGGATTGTTAAAAATGCTAAAAAAAGATTTTACGGCAGTATCATGTGAATAATGCTGTAGGAAAAGCTAAATCGTAAAATATTTCAAAAGTTGCTCAAAATAATTACAAAATATTACAACCTGATACTGAAATATTCCTAATAGACCATTTGCTTTGGAATTAGAATTTTTAGATATCGAAAGTATTTTTTGACAAGTTTTTATCTCAGGAAAAATATTAATTTTTTCGATTTTCTTTATCTTTCAAGCCTAATTTTTTTGTTGTCTATGAGATTCGTATTTATCTAATTTTTGAAACCCATATTGAGAAATTTAACCATTCTAGAGGGGAGAAAAACATTATTGAAAAACAATAAAAATTTAATTTTTGAAAAAAACTATAAATACCTAAAAATCATTTCCTTTCCACCGATTTCCTTATTTCTCTTCACTTCCCTCATTCTTTCCCATCAATAGTGGACACACCCTCTCTCTCTCCCTTTCTTTTCTTTTTTCTTCCTTATCCTCTATACCCACTTTGGAAAATAGTTTTTGAGAGGTAGAGCATCCCGAGACAAAGCTTTAGACACTAATATCTCCTCGTTTGGTGTAGAATCCTTAGAGGAATTAAGAATTCCTTCTTGAGGTGAATAGTGACCAAATCATGATTGGGTAATTTTATTTCAATTCTGATATTTTTCCTAGACCTTACAAGTGACCAAGAGTGCATATGTATGCTTGTTTTATTTTTTAGAGACATAAATGATTTTTTTTAAAATTGAACCTATTTGAATTCGTAGGTGAGAATTTGAATCGAGCTTCTCGAGGTAAGGAGAAAGCCTAGGAAAGCTACAAGTGTACCTAATGACTACTTTTGTTTTTTGTAATCACTTTAAAATGGATGAAAATGGATTAAAATTCAATATGTGTAATTATTACATATTATGCATTAAATGGCCATTAGATGTGTAATGCATGAATTAGTTGAATTTTGTCATGTGGTGTTGTTGAGTGATTGAAATGTGTATTATGGATGTTGTACGTATGCCATGAGGGGCCGAATGCCTCGTTTAAGCTAGGGGCATAAATGTTGCGCTAGTTATGCCTTAAATGGTTGTTTTTGTAATGTATGGTGAAAAATGGTGAAAATGTGATTATGTGTGCTTTCGTGTGATAAAATGAACATGAGTGTGATTATGGTAATGGCCGAATGCCTCTAAGGTCAAAATGACATGTTTTAGATATTATGAAGGCTTAAAATGCATATGCGAGCATATATGGATAAAAGTGCATAAATGCATATGTAAGTGGTTTAACATGTTTAAATGCACGAGTGTGTACATGTGGGAGTGCCTGAATGCCACAATGAAATTAATATGGACTTTTATATTGTAATGAGGGTTATGTGCCTTTTACCATAAAATACCTACATTATGTTTAAAATAGCATGTTGATGCAAGATGCAACTTTTATGTGAATGTTTGATGCTTTAGGCATTATTACGCATAAATGCATGATTATAATGCACTATGAATGTGCTTGATATGAGAAGTGCATGTATGATATATTTTATGGCCATGTAAGGCCTTATGATGCTTTAAATGACATATTGAAGGATTAATCAGAACTAAGATGCAAATATGTGATTTATGATGTTATTATGTGTTCATAAAGCTTGTTATGAAGTTTTTCACATAATTGCAAGCCTTATGGTTAAGTTGGCCGAATGGTGCATGAGTAGGCATGTGAATGCATGTGATGTAATATGTTGATGTTTTGAGTTATTACACCTACATGATGTGATATTTTGGTGATAATGAGCTTATTTGAGCCTAAGTTGGCTATGTCCCATGATTATGTTGTTATACTATAGGCATATGTTTTTTGGCCTTGCTACTGTGCAAAATTGCCAATGAGATGAATTATGTGATAATATGGTATAAAATGTATAAATGGCTTAAATGACATAATATGATGAGTTTAATAATGCCTATATAGTTAGACAACCTAGTTTGGATAGATTAATCAGTCAACTAGTATTTTTAGCGTTGCTAGCTTACCTTCGAGTATGAGACCTATGGGTCAATATTTTACATGCCAACGGGCATTAGTGCCTATGTGCCTAAGTTTTTATATCTTCAGATGCGAGTGCTGATAGGTCTAAGTTTATATATCTTTAGATGCAAGTGCTTACGAGCCTAAGTTTACGTATCTCTATATGCGAGTGCCTAAGAGCTTAAGTTTATATACCTATAGGTGCGAGTGCCTTTAGGCCTAAGTTATCAATTATCCAATCTTAGTTGGTTGTCTCATTGATATGGGCATATGTTAAACAATGCAAAGACTTTAAAACAATGATATGGTATAAAGATGTTTATGAAACCCAAAACTTAATTACTGCATGACTATAAGGCTATGACATATAATGTATGTTTTTATGTTTTCTATAATTGCCGAAATGAGTAGGTGATCATTATGAGGAGATATATGTGTATGTTAAGCTTATGACTTATTTTATCTAGGTTAATGATAGATATACTTTGTGTATGAACATAATATGGCACATGCACTTTTCTTGATATACATGCATATATAAAATGCTTAATTGTATATAAAAAAATATTGTATGATTGCTATTAATAGCATGTAAAGATATTGATATGAAATGAATGATTGCATGATATAATTGGCATATTCATGTTAAAGTGATTACACTACTAAGCAAAAGCTTAGCATATTACTTTGTTTGTGATGCATATGTAATTGAGCAATAGATTAGAGTTAAAGCTTATGCCCTATAAGAGAATATGAAGGCTGCCTGTTTTGGGGTACTCTTGTTTTCTATTTGTAAAATGGTGACATAGATAGTGACACTCATATGATTCTAGAGGGATTGGGCCAAATCTATAAACATGGGTTGGTTTTTTAGCTTAAACTATATTTATTTCAAAAGCTTTATATTTCTTGCATGACTGGTATGATATCTCTTGATGTTGCATGTGAGAATGTTGCTTGTGATGAGCCTGAGGCTCTGAGTTGTTTTCATAATGACCTAGTTGGAGTTTTGTTGAGTTGTATGCTATTTTAGAAGTGCTTTTAACAGGTTTACTATTTGGGAAAGTGTCCCAATATAGCCATTATGCTATTGGATTTTTGACACGATAACCCTATTAGTTGCCTTTGAAAGTGTGCCAAATGGTTTTGGTGTTTTTACAACTCATTAAGTCAAGAAATCTTTTAATTAATAAAAATTTTTAAATTTAATAAGGTGTTTATGGATAATACAATCAAATATGGTATACATGTATGCTCTTTATTCGGGGACAGTGTACAGGTCGGGTAGAAGGCATCACACCTTAGTGGTATCAGAGCTCTAATTTAGGCTTTCCTCTAAACTTATAGGTTACATAAGAGCATTATAAGAATTGTAGTATTTTTACATCATAACATTTTACATGTGGGGTTCATAATATATTTCTCTTACCTTCAGATATGGAGATGAGTCATAGTACTACTCGAAGTAAAGAGCCATGCTCGTATAATTGTTGCACAAGAAGGGGCACAACCAGAGTATGTATGTAACCTTAAGTCATGCGGGACATGCTGCTCATGGAAAGTAGGATCAGCTAGCTTTGCTAGAGATTATGTTGGAGTCTATCAGGTAAATGACAATAGTTGCTATGGTTGCTACTGTTGTAGTTGCTATAGTATACCTAGTTCCACTTTTAGCACCTCAAGAGCAACGACCTTTTTAGAAGGTGTACGTGGAGTTGTTATTGAAGAACATGGTTGAGTTCTTTATGGGTGAGGAACTGTATGAGTTTAGTAGAGCTGAGTATTAGCTAGATCAGATGCTTAAGATTGTGCAGCAATTGAAGTGGCCTCAAGAAAAGTATACAGCGTGTATTACTTCTATGCTGTTGGAGGAAGCTTTAAAGTGGTGGGTCGTTATTATAGAGCATAAGATGGATGGTGTTCTTAATTAGGAGTTCTTTCTTAAAGAATTCAAGAAGAAATACATAACTGAGCATTACTTAAATTAAAAGCACTAAGAGTTCATGGTCTTAAGGCAGAAGCATAGGTCTATATCTGAGTATGAGAAGGAATTTGCTCACTTGAGCAAATATGCTAAGTCAGTGGTGGCTATAGAGGAAGATTGCCATAAGAAGTTTGAGAAGGGGTTAACTATGGACACTATGTAATAAGTTGCTAAAATATAGATAAGAGATTTTTTAGCCTTCATATCAGCTTGTCATACTGTAGAGATGGTACATTAGCTAAGACGAAAGAGAGATAGCTTTAAAAAGAGTTCTTATGTTCAAGGACAAGGTAGTTCTAGATATATAGTGGATAAAAAGTAGAAATAGGGTCAGTCCAAGCAATAACAGAGTAAGAAGTTAGAGCCATCTTAGAGGTCTTGACAAGGTTCTAAAGCATAAACCCACTAACAGACTTAGAGATCAAGTACTTCTAGATCTACTACTACTAGTGTTCAAACATCAGCTTATGAGATTTGCCATAGGAAACACCGATGTGTATATTTAAGAGCTATATTAGGAGTGTGCTAGGGTTATATCTCTAGGGATCATTTTTAGAGGGATTGTCTAGTTCAGAAATTTGAGACATCACAAAAGAGAGACACCAGGAATGATGTTGGGGCACACTAGAAAGATAAGTCAGAGAGTCGAGCTCTAGACAGGCAGTATGCCATACGAGATAGAAAGGAGGTAGATGCTCTAAAGGTTATAGTGGGTATTTTCATATCTTTAATTTACCTACTTTAGCACTGATAGATCAGGGGTCCATACATTCATATATCAGCAGAGCACGTGTTATAGATTAAGGTTTAGTATTAGATAATCTTGGTTTTCATATGACGGTTAGCAATCCTATAGGACAATACATCATTGTGAACAAAGTATACAAAGATTGTCCTTTGTCAGTGCGAGGACATGTTTTCTTAGTGGATCTCATTGAATTGTTATTCAATGAGTTCGATCTTATCTTAGTTATGGACTGCTTATCCAAGCATCAAGCCATTATAGATTGTAAGAGGAAAAGGATCACGTTACAAGCTAGTGACATGTCAAAAAGTGACACTAATTAATGAGAGATTGAATTGCATGGCTAATATATTATCAGTAGTTATGGCTAGAAGGATGATGCAAAAGGGTTGTTAAGCCTACATTGCATATGTGGTTGACATTAAAAAGGAAGTATTTGAAGCAAGTGAGATTCCTATTGTGGTTGAGTTTGAGGATGTTTTCTCAAATGAACTACTAGGTTTGCCACTAGAATGGGTGTTAGAATTTGGAATTGAGGCGATGTTATGCATAGCACTAGTTTCCATAGCTCTGTATAGGATAGCTCT
>CANXYI012161635.1:0-12404 GCA_948208565.1 Hura crepitans | reverse complement strand
CCCTCATTTCTCTTTCTTTTTCTTTTCTCCAGTGGCTAGCTCTATTATTAGAGCCAATCAATTTTCCTAAAATAGGGGTCAGTTTAGGGCAAGGAAATTTTTTTCCTCCCTCTACTTTGGGTCACTTATTTATATATATATGGTGTTATTTTAATTTAATTGCCTATTTATTTATTTAGTCCGTTTATATATAAGCTTCCTGTATAATCTTCACTCTATATTTTAAAATAGAAAAATTAGTTGCTTATGATATTTTAAGTTTGTTTTTCTAGTAATTAATTAGTTTAATTTCTTTATTTTATATCCAAATTATTCAATTATCGTTATTAAGATATATAAATCTCATACCACTTAATTATTTAAATTTGAATTTCCATAATTCATCTCATTTTCTCTATCATTTAAATTTCCCAAACATTAAAAACACTACTCACACTCGGGATATATTGTTCACAAATTGAGATTGATTGGGCATTACAGTTCTTCCCCTTTTTAATGAATTTTGTACTTAAAATTCTTATGGTTAAATCTTGCCAACAGTCTTAACATTCATTACCTTGTTCGTCTTGAATCCTTTCTCTTTTATGTGTTAATTCTTTTTCATGTAACATGTAATGCCCATAAGTTGAGGCTTCATGAACTATACCACTAAGGTCGAAAAGTGGCTCCGAAGTGCTAGATCACCTTCACGAGACCCGAGGTAAGGAGTATTGGTCATGAAACTTTAAAGGGCTATAACATGATGGAAACAACTTAATTTAAAGATTTAGCAGAACTAATAAATTATATCATGCTGTAATCTAGTGAGCCATATGTTTAGATAAGCTTAGCCTAAGAATAACTAGGGATGTGCCTAGACGAACCTAAAAATAGCACACCCTAAAGGTTAAAAATTTCCCTAAGTCTATTGGTGAAGGAATTTTTGAATTTCGAGATCATTTGCAAATTGAGAAAGTTAGTTCACTAACTTGTCGATAGAATTTGGCCATGAAATTTTACAAGCCTCTAAATGGGGTTAATTGAGGATTTTTTAAAACCAATATAATGATTTTTGGAGGTTCGAGTCATTTTTAAAAATTCTCTAAAGTTTCTATCGAAATTGAGCAATTTCAAGACATTCGAGAGGTATGTGGCCCCACATGTGCCACCTTACCCACCATAAATAGCTCTTGGTGACACCTAAGTGTCTACATGACAAGTGCCACTCACCACCCACTCACTTTCTTTTTCTTCCTTCTCCACCATCCCAATGCAACTCCTTCCATCCTCTTGCCATTTTTATTATTTCTTACAATCTTTTCTCTTCCTAATTACCACCAAAAATCATCTTAATATGTTATAGCTTGAATTGTAAAGGAATTAGAGGCCATAGGAGTGCATAAAGCTCAAAGAAATTCAAAGACTAATCAAGTTTACATGAAAATGGGTGCTAGGAATCAATTTCTTGTGTGTAAGTGTTTTTTTCCTTTTTTAATTCATTTCCTAGAGGATTTTATTATTTTAAGAATGCCTATAGTCTTAGAATTGGATTTAGGGATTTATAGGATTTTTCATGGATTTTTAAAGGATGAATGTCGTATATAATGGCCTAGGTTGTATGGTAATAGCATTATATAGGTGTAAGCATGTTTGTGTGTTGTTAAAAAATGTGTATGTGTGCTTGAGTGTGAATAAAGGGATGTGTATGGCAATTTAAAGGTATTGGTCGAGAGGTATGCAAGGCAAAAATGGCATGAAAAATGAGGTATGACATAGCATGTGTATGTGTGTGATTGGCATGATATATTTAGCATAGTTTATGTAATGTTCATATGGCATGAGTTAGGTGAAAATGCATAAGTAATAAGGCATGAAATGCATAGAATTAGGATACCTTTCTAAGGCTAAGAAATGGTTGGAAAATATATTGAAATTAGCTTAGAACAATTGGGTAAAAGTGACCTTAAAACGAACTAACTTTGGCATGAAGAATGGCACTAAATTTTGAGACATTTTAAGATGATATGTAGAATGAAGTGAAAGCCTATTTTATGGCTATTTAAGTTATAAAATTTAGCTTGGCTTTAGGCCTATGAAAATGTATGAAAATGAGTGCAAATGACACTAAAAAATGATACGAAAAGGGCAGAATTTAGACCTAAAATGGCTGACGTAAAAATGAAAAATGACTTATAACTGTCCCGTAAAATGAATTAGGGACTTCCATTTCAAATGATTACTTAGCATGGATATAAGTGGACTAAAATAATGGGATAGACTAGAATTAATATGACTTTAATTATGCCTAAGACAATGACCCAAAATATGGTAGAAAAAGTGACCTGTAATTATCCGATAGGGCTAAAAATGACCTGTAACTGTCCAGGTAAAAGATTGATTGTCTAATAAAAATTATAATTATCTATTATCCATCTCTAAATATTATAAAAAAATGATCAATAAAGAAATAAACATTAAATAAAGTCAAATGGCCTATTAGTTAGACGCCCACTAGTGGGTTGATCGGTCAACTTAGGGATTAGTAACTGCTAGACTGTCTATTTATCAAACTAGGCTGGTGCAGTGGTCGAGGTTCATAATTGGGCCATTGCACTAGTCTATGGGGTAGACCACTATATTGCTAGCATTATTATCTATGTACTAGACTAGGCCGATGTAGTGGCGAAGGTCCTTAGAGAGGCTCTTGCACTACTTTACAGGGCAAACTAGGATGAATAGTTTGACATGATAATTATGATTAATTAACTTGGAAGGTTTATAGACTGATCCATATGTTCAGTTACTTAACTTGGGAGGTTTTGTGAACTAATCCTTATGGCTATATTAGGCCGGTGCAGCGGTCGGGGTCCAAAATGTGCGCCACTGCGCAATTTCTAGTTCCCTTTTGGTCTAGTGTCTATAAGTGTTGTCTATCTAGTCGAGTCTATGTAATAGAATTAAATTGAACTAAAACACAAATCTTAATTGATTTATGACAATGTATGTTGAAGAATTAATTATGTTAAACACAGTGGCATTTTGGTAATTTTGTGTAAAAATGGCATATCATCTGAATGACATGAATCACTTGGCATATCACTCACACACTGCATTTTGACTATTATATTATTATTGCATGTGTGCCAATGCATGTAGCATGTTTTGAATGGTTTAAATTCACCACTAAGTTTTATTCTTAGCGTACCAGTGTTTTTAATGCGTAGGTCTTAAAGATAAGTAGCCTCACCTCAAAGAACTTGCCATGTAGCAGCTGTACTTTTGAAGGGTATATAGAGTTTACTTTTGTTTTTACTTTTTGTTCAGTTTTAGGTTCATTGGTGTAAATACTATAGGTATTTGTTAGCACACTTAGAAGCTGCTAGGTCTATAAATAAAAAGTATAGGAATATTATAATTAAATAGGTGACTTGTTTAAATGACTTTAGATATGATTATTGAATAGCTGTGAGCCTGAGGTCCTATGTGTTTGTTATGTAGGTGCTGATTATTGGGGGACCAAAAGTGTCTAGAAGGAGGTAAAACAATGTTGATGACATTAAAAGTGTTTTTATAGGTGAAAAAAAATTACAAGATGTCCCTGGGTAGCCATTGTGCTACCCAAATTTTTTTCCAAATATTAAAAGTGTCTATGAAAGGGGTTTTTAGTATGTTAAATGGTATGTGTAAGTATGACATAAGGTTGGAAAAGTAATTTAGAATCTGTCCGATCAAAGAATGAAATTTTTGTATGTGTTAAATGAATGGACCTTGGGAAAATTTTAGGATGGGTGACCTAGTGGGAAATGCACCACTTATCAGATTTCTTCTAGAATCTGGTAGGGGGTGTTGCATAACAGTTTTGTTTTCATGACATTTACTAAGTTTTATCTTCTCTTTCTATTTATTACATATATACATTCTTTGATTTCTTTACTCTCTTAAAAGAATTTAGTAGGGGTTTATTCCATCCTCATATTCTAGATTTCTACTGCTTCCTTATAATTTTCCTTATTTCACATCTTACAATCTAATCTTATCTCTTACGCTTATATCATTTGTTTCTCTAAACTATGTTATTCTGAATCTTATTTCTTATTACTTAACACTTATACATCGAACAACATTATTACAACTTTCTCTTACTAGCTTCACTATAAAACCAATTCCATCTGTGTTTATGGGTGTCACTCTTTTTCCTTATCCCACCTTAACTTGCCTCATTAATTACTACTTTATTAGCTTTACCACCTACTACTATTGATGTATTCTATCAATTCCATTCGCATAAGGACTTTTTGTATGCATATGATCGAGCTATGGTCATACATAGGTGATGACAAATGTAATGTGTGTGAAGCAATGCAGGTATGCAAAATGCCAAAATACAATTCATGCAAATAATACATGACCTAACCCTAATGTCTCATGCACTATCAAGAAGAGGGAAACAACCTTTATCCTTAAGGACATTAATAGATATTTTGGAAGCATTAAACTTTTTTAATTTGAAGGATCTTTTCTTTCAACCTATTCTACTCATTTCCTGCTCTTTACTCTTCTCAATCATCTCTTATATCTTCACTTTCATTCTTACTCTCTAAGGTAGCTTGTACTTTCCTTATTCATCTTAATCATTCTTCTTTATTCTTTTATTCCTCACATGATAATCATCCTCAATACGTCACTACTGCTAGACTACTTATTTCTTCATTCTCCTAGGATTTTCTCATCATTCTTTATTTAACATTTTAATATCAATATGATTTTCTCTGCTCATAAGCTTACTGAGGTAAAACCTCTATCGCTCTTCATACCTAATATCTAGATGCTCCAATCATTAGTTATCATTTGATAGGGTTTTTCCTTTTTTTAACTTAACCTCTTTTTAAAATAGTTATTCCATATAGCCTGAGACTAAAGGAATACCTACTATATTCACCAAATGTATTCACCAGCTTATAAGGCATTACAAAGTGATTTAACTCTCTATAAGAAATTAAACAAGATAGGGTAATCTATGCTTTAATCTTTGCAAGTGATTACTTATATAAAATCTCTCCATTATCATTTATATATTATTTCTCATTTCTATTTCTTTGACCATTACTATTGTCTTATACTCCTTGATATAGTATAGACTATAACATAACAACCTGTAGCAATGTAAACTTCCATATGAAACTCAAGTCTAATCTTAACCTTTGGGTACTCATGTAAATCTTATGGTCCTAGAAATGCCTAAATAGGCTCTAATACCACTAAATGTGACACCTCTTATTCGGCTAAATTTAAGTCCCGAATAAGAGATATCACTATAATAATCCTTACTTGAACCGTTATCTGATCCGAATAAGAGATACTGTAGAATCCAAGTCTAATCTTACTAACCCTTCTTAAAGTGGTTAAATTCAAATAAATGTTAATTAAATATTTCCCTTTAGTTAACATAAATTTATTGTAAGCATGTTTATAACAAAAATCTAATAGCATAACGGCTATCCGGGGTGAAAACTAAAAAATTTCAACTAGCATAAAAATGCTTTTATTATTATTTCAAATACACCACACATCTCTGGATCCTTTTGATCCATCATTAAATCATCTTTCACAAACCTAATCATCATTCTATAATATAATCTCATTATCAGTATACATTTATCATAATTACTCCATACCACATCTAGGTGTTCATTTACATATTCCATTATATTTATATTACATACATTATAACATAATAATACATAAACAGAGACTTTATTACAAGGGACTCATATATGACAGTACAAGGACTCCAACATGAGTACCCACCTAACAAATTCATTTCCTACCTACAGATGACTAAATAGTCTTCAGAAGAAACTCCTTGATCACATTGCTCTACTTTGAGGCTACAACTACTGGATCTTAGCTAACCCTATATAATGCCCGTGTTTCGAGGATTCATGAATAGTGCCACTAGGTTTGGAAAGTGTGCTCAGGGTGCCAAGTCACTTGAAATTATGCTGTCAAATTTTAGGGAAAAAATTTGATTGACTTGAAATTACTCAATATTGGCATGAACACTATGGCATAAACCAAAGGGAACTATAGGAACATATAGAATCAAATTTAGAGTCAGATAGGATTAAATAGTACATAATAAGTATGAGTTAAACAAAGGAACATGGCAAAAATTTTAGGATGGGTGACCTAGCAAGAAGTGCATCGCTTATTAGGTTTCTTGGGGAATCCAGTAAGGGGTGTTACATTTTATGGTATCAGAGCATATGTTTAATGTTCTTGGGTAAAATACATGAGTGCAAGGTCTAAGTTTCAAATTCCTCTGAACTATTATGCTATATGAGGCTGATAAGTTACTCCTTTTATAGTAAGCATATGGTTGATTAGGTACCCAAAGGAGGGATAAGGAAGTGGCTAGTTTTGCACCTACTACTATATAGAGGGTAGGCAATACATTAGTAACTGAATCTAGTGATGCTGCACAACAACCACAGCCACATGTGCTAGGTCAACAGCTGGCAAAAACATCCCTTACTTTGTTACAAAAGATAGTAATCTTGTTTAGACATACTTCTACTGCTGCTGCTCCACCTCTACCTCTACTACCAGCTACTCCATAGATGATTCCTTTAGAAAGGTTGAGGAAAATAGAAGCTATTGATTTCTTAGGGAGGAAAGAGGATGATGCTGCCAGGGCTGAGTACTAGCTAGATAGGACATTTAGAATCTTGAAACAGTTAAATTGTATAGAAGCAAAAAATTAGCAATGTGCCACTTATTTTCTTCAGAAAGAAGCTTATAACTAGTGGAACACTATTAAGAGGAGGAAAGCACCTATTGAGTTAACCTAGAAAATTTTCCTTATAGAGTTCAGGATAAAATACATATTTGACTCCTACAAAGATAAGAGGAGATAAGAATTCCTAGATTTGAAGTAGGGAAGGAGAATAGTGTTAGAATATGAAAAAGACTTTACCAGACTCCTGAAGTATGCTGAAGAGTACATTCCCAATGAGGAAGAGAAATGTAAGAGATTCTTAGCAAGACTGAATGTAGAGCTGAGGATGCAAATAACAAATCCCAAAGAGATAGATTTTATAGTACTAGTGTCAGCTGCATATGACATGGAAGAAATGATGCAAGAAAGGAGGAATTTCTTCTAGAGGAAGAGGCAGTTCACTGTAGAATGGTCTAGTGTAGTGTCAAGGGATGGTAAAAAGAGGAGAGAGGGTCAGCCATAGACACAATCTTAGCCTAGGTCCCAATATTAGTTATGGTATTATGGGCAGAGACAAGCATAAACCCAGAGGTTGGGGCAAGCCTCTATGGGTAAACCTCGATTACCTCCTCGGGCTGATAGTGCTCCTAGTATAGGGGGTAATAAAAATGGACCTCTAACTTGTATTACTTGTTAGAAGAAGCATTGGGGGCATTGCAGATTAGCCAGAAGAGGAAAGTGTTTCCACTATGGTGCTAGAGATCACTATAGAAGAGAGTGTCCTTAGAGGCAGATAGAGGGTGCTCAGAGATAGGCATCTAATGTTACACCTCAGAATAGGGGTCAGAGGCAAAATCAAAGAGAGCAGCCTAGTGTGAGCTAGGGTACTAGAACTAAAGCTCGTGCTCTGGTAAGGCAGTATGCTATGAGAGCCAGAGAAGAGGCTACAACACTAGACATCATAACTGGTACTTTTTATTTATTTGATGTTCTAGTTTTGGCTTTAATAGACCCTGGTTCGACACATTCATATGTATGTACTGTATAAGCATAGAATAAGGGGTTACAGCCTAAATATGTTGATGTAGACATCAGAGTTAGTAATCCTATAAGGCAATGTGTGATTGTGAACAAGGTGTATAGGCAATGCCCTCTAGTGATTCGGGGGTATAGATTTTCTATTAATTTGATTGATATGCCTTTCAATGAGCTTGATGGGATCTTAGGAATGGATTGGCTAAGTATTAAGCCATAATTAACTGTAGACATAAGAAATTGACTCTTCAGATTATAGAGGGATAGACAAGGATAGTGGATGGTGAGAGAAGTCTTTTGAATAATCTTATCTCCACTGTTAAAGCACAAAAACTTCTCTAGAAATATTTGGCCTATGCTATTGACTTGAATGTTTCCAATTCTAATTTGGCATATATTCCAATTGTTTCTAAATTTCATGATGTATTCCCTAATGAGCTACTAGGCTTACCACCTTAAAGGGAATTGGATTTTGAAATTGAGGTATATCTTGGTGTAGCTCTAATATCTATTGCTCCTTATCGAATAACACCTGCTAAATTAAAAGAATTGAAGGTATAGCTACAAGACTTATTAGACAAAGGTTTCATTAGACCCAGTGTATCTCCTTAGGGAGCACCTATGTTATTTGTAAAGAAAAAAGATGGGTCACTCAGATTATGTATTAATTACAAGCAACTGAACTGGATGACTGTGAAGAATAAGTATCCATTGCCCAGGATAGATGATCTTTTCGATCAATTAAGAGGTGTAGGTGTATTTTCAAAGATTGATTTAAGATCTAGGTATCACTAATTAAGAAATAAGGAGGCTAACATTCCTAAAATTGCTTTCAGAACTTGATACAGGCACTATGAGTTCTTGGTGATGCCATTTGGGCTCACTAATACACTAGCAACTTTTATGGACTTGATGAATAGGGTTTTTTTAACCTTATTTGGATCAATTTGTGTTAGTGTTCATAGATGATATTCTGGTCTATTCTAAAAACAAAGAAGAGTATGAACAACATCTCAGGGTTATGTCATAGACCTTAAGGGAGAAATAGTTGTATGCTAAGCTCAACAAGTGTGAGTTTTGGCTAAGTGAAGTTACTTTTCTAGGGCACATAGTTTCAGTAGAGGGAATTAGAGTTAACCCTAGTAAAGTAAAGGTAGTGTTAGAATGGGAACCACCTAGGAGTAATAGAAATAAGAAGTTTTTTAGGATTAGTTGGGTATTACAGGAGATTTGTAAAAGGATTCTCCATCATTACCACTCCTTTGACCATATTGATAAGAAAGAATGTGAGATTTGAGTGGGATGATAAGTGTGAATCTAGCTTTGAGAAACTAAATAAGATGTTGATAGAGGCTCCTATCCTGATTCAACTTGAATAGGGTAAGGATTTTACAGTGTATAGTGATGCTTCATTGAATGGGTTAGGATGTGTGTTGATGTAGGATGGGAAGGTAGTAGCTTATACTTCAAGATAGTTGAAGCCATATGAGAGAAATTACACTACTCATGACTTGGAGCTAGCTGCTATTATTTTTGCTTTGAAAATATAGAGGCACCATCTATACAGAGAGAAATGCTATATATATATAGATCATAAAAGTCCAAAATACCTCCTTACTCAAAAGGAACTGAACTTGAGATAGAGAAGGTGGTTAGAATTGATAAAGGACTATGACTACCAGATTGATTACCACTCAGGGAAAGCCAATATAGTGGCAGATGCTTTAAGCATGAAGTTTATGATAACTTTGCAAGCTATGAATGCTAGGTTGTAGTACACTTCAAAAGATGCTGTGTTGGCTGAATCATAGGTGAAACCAGATTTTAGACAGTAGATTAAGGAAAATCAGATGAAAGATGAATAGCTAGTTCATATGGCAAGTAAAGCTAAAGAGGGGAAGGCCATAGGGTTTGAGTTGACAGAAGACGGGTGTCTATTTTATCAAAAAAGGTTATATGTACCTTGTGTAGATGACCTGAGGTTTCAAATACTAAAGGAGGCATACAAAGCTCCTTATTCCATGCATCTTAGGAGTACAAAAATGTATTTAGACCTAAAGTCTCATTATTGGTGGCATGTTATGAAAAGAGATATGGTAGAGTATGTTACAAGGTGTTTGACATGCCAATAAG
Organism: Hura crepitans; assembly: GCA_948208565.1. Classification (NCBI taxonomy): domain Eukaryota; kingdom Viridiplantae; phylum Streptophyta; class Magnoliopsida; order Malpighiales; family Euphorbiaceae; genus Hura; species Hura crepitans. The sequence goes on along the minus strand of CANXYI012161635.1, from coordinate 2,539 downwards.
TGAAAGCTAAACATCAGGTTCCTCCTGGATTGCTGTATCCTATAGCAATACTAGAGTGGAAATGGAAAAAGGTGACTATGGATTTTGTGATGGGTTTACTTTTGACTAGAGGTAAATGTAATGCTGCATGGGTGATTATTGATAGAGTAACAAAGATAGCTCACTTTATCTCGATCAGAATGGATTATTCCTTAGAGACGTTGGCTAGACTATATATGGATGAGATAGTCAGGTTACATGGTGTGCCAGTGACCATCATTTTTGATAGGGATCCTCGCTTCACTTTTAGATTTTAGAAGAAGTTATAAGAAGCATTAGGCACCAGATTGGCCTATAGCATAGATTTTCAACCTTAGATTGATGGACAGTTAGAGAGAGTGATACACATATTTAAAGATATGTTGTGAGGATATGCTATTGAATTTAAGGGTACCTAGAATTAATACTTATCTTTGGTAGAGTTTGCCTATAATAATAGTTACCAGTCTAGCTTAGGAATGGCCCCATATGAAGCATTATATGGTAAACAAAGCAAAACTCCTTTATGTTAGAGTGAAGTTGGGGAAAGTAAGATTTCAAGTGTTAATTTAGTTAGAGATACCGAGGAAAAGTGAAGATAATAAGAGAAAGGCTAAAAGTAGCTGTGGATAGATATAAATCATATGCTAACTTGAAGTGGAGAGATATGGAGTATGCAGTGGGTGAAAAAGTATTCTTGAAGGTTTCTTTATGGAAAAAGGTGCTGAGGTTCTGGAAAAAAGGGAAAATTGAGTCCTAGATTTATCGGACCCTATGAAATTATAGAAAGGGTTAGACTTCTAGCACATAAGTTGGCATTACCACCTAAGCTACAATAGATACATGATGTTTTCCATGTCTCTATGCTTAGGAGGTACAGATCAAATTCATCACATGTGATTTCGATGGCAAATATTAAGGTATAGCTTGATTTGAGTTATGAAGAGGCACCGGTTTAGATTTTGGCTCTTAAAGTAATGCAGTTGTAGAATAAGTCCATAAGTTAAAGTGCTATGGAGATACCATAATACTAAAAAATCTACCTGGGAGCCAAAAGAACGGATGAAAGCTCAGTATCCCCACTTATTTGCTTCAAGTAATTTTGAGGATGAAATTTTCTTAAGAGGGGAACAACTATAATGCCCATGTTTCGATGCTCCGTGAATAGTGGCACTAGGTCTGAGAAGTGTGCCCGAGGTGTTAAGTCACTTGCACATAAATCAAGATAGTAGCACTAGTTATGAAACTTCGAGGAGCTTTAAAGTGATGAAAAAGGCAAAATTTAAAAATTTAGCAAAACCAATAATTCATTTTGAACTGTAAGCTACCCATCTGTGCAATGAAAATTTTTTAAGCTAGGAATGACCTGGGATGTGCCTAGATGGACCCAAAAATATTAGACCTTAAAGCTCAAAAATTCCATTCAGTCCATTAGTGAAAGAAATTTTGAATTCTGAGGTCATTTGCAAATTCTCATAATTTTTGAGGTTGGCATACAAATTGAGGTAGTCTAAAAACTGCACTATCGATGGAATTTGGCCACAAAATTTATGAGCATGTAGAGGGGATTAAAAGATGAATTTTAAAACAAATGGTGTAATTTTTTAAGGTCTATGCAAATTTTGGTGAATTTATAAAATTTTGCCAAAAATCGAGCCGCTTTGGAATGGTTTAGGTGGCTGTCGGACCCACCCACACCTAGCCAGTTAGCTTAAAGGCCATGCCAAGTGTTAAAAAAGAGTGATAAGTGGATATTTCCACTAAATAAAAGGAAGAAATTCTTTATCTCCTTGCTGCTGGAACTGACACTAGTAAGAGAGAAATTGGGCATTTTTTTCATCTTCTTCATTCTATTCCAAGAAATTCTTCTCACCTAAATTCACCTTCATATGTTAGGGATTGGAGGGAAAAAAGAATTACTAGAAAAGGAGTTCTTAAGAATTAATTAAAATTCATCAAAGGGAGTAAGGTAAGAAGCAATCTAGCAAGTGAGTTTAGTGAGTTTTATGGCCTTTTGCTTAGATTTCCTTGGTTTTTCTAGGTTGTTCATGCTATTTAGGGTGGCTAAGGTCTAATATCATGTGTTTTGATGGTTTTTAAGGTGATTCAAGATGAGAAAAGCTTGAACGCAAGAAGAAAAAGCTTCCATGGAAGGGTTAGAATTGAGGTATTAGGAGCTTGAAGTGTAGAATTCTCATTGCTTGAGTGTAAGGTAAGTAAGTTCAAGTTTTTACTTCATGCCCCTAAATTCAGTACCTTCCTTTTTTGGTTTAAGAATGGATTAAGTATAGGAATTGGCTTAGATAGGTAGATACATTAAAGTATTATAGTTTATGGCCTAATTGAATGTTAATTGAATGGCTTTGATGAAAATGAACTAGTGATGAGGTTGGAGTGTTAGTAGTCGAGAGGGTTGAGGGATTAAATTATGTGTACAAGTTGGTTTAGATGGGTTTGGATTGGTATGAATGCTTGCATGATTGAATGATATGGAATGCTAGTGTGTATGAAGTGTTTTTTA
>CANXYI012161527.1:0-12129 GCA_948208565.1 Hura crepitans | reverse complement strand
CTAATCACATTTCATATTACAAAACCAAATATAAATAATTTACAAATCAACATACACACACACACACACATAATTACATACATACATAAATACATACATAAACTTATAAGTTTCAAAGGATCTTATGTAGAATACATATAATCCTTAGATCTATACCACAAAAATTTTATGCCCCTATACAATAAAGCGATCCCATATAAAAAAATCTCTTATACTTCTCTTTGCATCTGCTAAAACCTGTATCTTTAATTCGTGACTCACTTTTTATAACCTATACATCATAAACAATACGATGAGCTAAGTATGAAGCGTAGTAGTGTATCAAATAACATAATAGACAATCATACATACAAGCATATAGTAGTCATAGTGTCATTGTAAATCATGCATAACATTAAAACATAAAGAAAATATTAAATCAAATGCAAGATATTATACATAAATATAATATCATAACATATAATCCAAAATTATGATTATAATTAAATTCTTAATATACCATTCAATACATATCTTCCTTAATATAGTTATTTTCATTGCAGTATATTAGCTTATAAATTATTCATCATCTTAACCTAGTTTATCAACTAAGTTTACCAATAAGTAATAGACAAAATCCCATAACTAAAAAATAATAATTGATGACCACAAATTCTAACAATGACCTGAAGGTTTGGATTGAAGGTAAGTATATTGATTTCAAAGCCTTTCTCGAAGGCAAATACATTGACCCAAAGGCAAATATGTTAACATGATGGTCTAGCCTGAATGCCAATACTTTAACTTAAAGGTCAGGTCCAAAGGCAAATGCGTTGACCCTAAGGTCTACAAATAAGCACCAAAGTGTACTAGTAGCAGCAAATCTCCCTAGTTAACTGGTTAAAGTATTTGGAATAGATCCTCTACTTCTATAGGTAGCTCACAATGTTTAATTAAGTTTGACATAATTATCTTATGTTTTGTTAAACTTACAAAATGTGTCTAATAAATTTATTAGATTTTTTTTCTTAATGTTTCATGCTTTATTTCTTATTCTCATGCAATTTATGCACTTTAATCTAACATCATCATCATACATTCTTTTGTATCAATCATTAATTCACATGTACTTGCTTTAATTCCAATTCTTTATTTACTCATTTATAATGATATCTTCATTGCTCATGATCATAAAGATTAATCACATAGTGAACATTTAGATCTTCCGCCATATATATAAATATGTACTTCATAGGAAAATGTAAATTAATATAGGTTTTGAGTCATAATACATACTTTTTATGTAAAAATTACATATATCTTTATCAAACATAACATTCAATTCACATTCTCATTTGAACATACATATATATCATTGATCTACTCTTTACATTGTGCATATTTACACAGTTTTTATATTCCTAGATAGGATATCTTACACTTTGCAATAACATACAATACCATTAGGCTATACATCATTAAAGGTCTAATATTCATGTCTCACCTAGGTGATTCATCAACAACTTAAAACTTTACAAGTATTTGGGGTTTTGCATCCATTCATTACTTTTAAAATCATTTTCTTATTTCATTTATAATACATATGCATTCTTTATTCAAGTTTTGATTCAACTATCATGGTAACATCCTAATTTCTTTTCATAGTTATATAAACATACTATAGACATATATATATATATATTATTACATTCTTATTAGAAGATGAAATAAATTATTTTAAACCTTTTCTATCATAATCACATGTTTCTCATGTTGTACTAGTTTACAGACATATGGAACACTATCTTTTACCATATTCAATGAAACTATTGCATTTTCAAACTCATCTTTTATAATAACCAAAATAACCTACAACAAATGCATTCACACATGTCTCAATTCTTAATATATGCATATTTTATAAGTTTGAATCACCTTCATAAACATACCCTTAGTTGTTTTATCATTGCACATAAAAATCTTTTTAGACCATCATTCATTACCAATAATTCATCCATAGCATACTATGACCATACTCTTTAACCAAAGTATTGGAATTAGGTTCAATTGTGTTATAGCTAGATATTTAGCGTACTTCATGTGTTCATGTCAAGAGTTACATATATATTAATTTCACTTCTTATTAATACTATCTTAGATTACAAGTATAAATTATGTCAATCATACTTATTCACTTTCATGTATCTAAAGCTTGGTTTGTATTTAAATATAATATATATACATCATTTTATGGATATCACACTACTATGTTTACATATTCTAGAGACCCCATAACACCTACAAGCTTTATTGGTTTATTATATATAACATACTATCATTATGAGTAATGTCATAAGACATATATAATCTTAGCTATCTACTAAGAATTAGATAATTATTCATGAAATTTTTTCTAGCCATTATATATATATATATATATATATATATATAATATGCATATTAAAAGATAATACTTCTAGAACATGCTTATTATATATATTTATTAGTTATAGATTCAATACTCTCATCTTCACAAGATTTAGTATAACCATTAAGTATCTAAACCTCTACTTCATTAAGAGTTTAATCCCAATGCTTAAAAATAAAATTTATAAATAATTTCCACATCATATTGAGTTTTGGTTAATATGAATCATTTTTTTCCTTAAATTTTGACCCTTTCATTCAAAAATTTAGCCATATATCCATATTCGAATACTTATTACCCTTTCTACAACTTTATATATAAAAGATGTATGTATGAGCATAGAATTGAAGACACCTACTTCATTTTTAATTCCCTTATTCATACAGTCAAACTTCATATTTGTGATGCCTATTACATTACTAATACATGTGCAAAATAGTAATCATCAATGTTGCATGCATACAATATGTACACATTAACTAAAATCATGTACCTAGACATTAGAAATTAAAAAAGTTATTGGGTATACTTACAAGCTATCCATAAAGCTCTTACAAAATCAATTCTTCTATTCAAATCCTCTTATTGATTATAGCCTCTCCACCAAAAAGCTTTCTTTCCTCTATCACCTGCTCCCATTCTAAGTTTTGTAACAGTGACTCTTTTACTTATTCCTTTCATCGTAATGGCTATACTCACACCCCTACTAATTATTTCACAATACTTATTTCCATTATCAATAAAAAGTCTAGTCCTATATTTTTTTACATATTCCATTAAACCATAATTTAAGAAATAATCTATCCTCTTCCCATAATTTTAAAGCAACACCTTATAAACCAAAAGTTGATTTAGAGAGAACTCATAATTGAACTCAAAGAATTTATTACAAGATAAATTCATACCTCTTAATTGCAAACTCCTGCATTTCCTTGTTGTACATAAGTGTTAGCTATAACCTTTCTCTTTTCTCTAAAATTTTTTGTCCCATGTCTCTCATTACCACTATACAATAAAACACAAATAAAATGAAAGATTTATACCTTTGTATAAAAGCATGTTCGATTCTTCCTCTTCTACCATCACATTCATTTAGTCTTGTGCTCTTCTATAATTTGTCTTAAAGCTTTGAAAAAATTGTCTTTTCCACTTGCTTTTAGCGTCCTAGAATTGGTTTTATCATTTCATCTATACCTCTATCCCCTTGTCATTCTTATTTGCATTGGTTGGCTTCTTTCTTTTCTTTTTCCTTGTTTTTAGCTTTAGCCAAAAGGAAATAGATGATTTCCTAAAGTTTGAGTTGTTTTAAAGGTAAAATAATAATAATAAGATCACCATCTTTTCTTTTATAATAACTAATTAATTAATTAACTAATTTTTTTCAACCAAGTCCTCATTTTTACTTACTTATGTAGTTTCATTTCATTTTATTGTAAGTTCTTAACACCTAATGATTCTTGTAATAATTATTACTTATGTATTGTCTCATTTTTTATGCCTCGAGAAGCATTATTCATGAACTCGAGATTTTTAGGATATTATAGAACTAGATTAGTCTAATAAGAGTTATAACATTAGCTAAAAACAATAATTGATATTTTCAACTTTTATGTATTAGAATGCATGTACATATATATCTTTAGCATGATGACTAGTTATAGAATATAACCAATGTGATTGATCATAATGCATTGATTATTTTGCTTTTGTAAATTAGGCCTGCATGTCCTAACCTTTCCCAACAATTCTATTGTATTTCTCTTCTCATCTAACTCCTCCCATATGTAATATGAGTTTTTCTTTATTAAGAAATTGTGTAATTAGATTTCATCATATTAGAATAAGAAGGAAGTAGTACAATGAGTGAAAGAAAAGAAGGCCAAAGTAAGGACTAATTAAAAACTAGTTAAAATAGTTTTAATTATTTATTTTATTATCTCTATAATTCATGCATACTAACTAAAGTTTGGTGCAAAGTGAGTTCTTATGGATTGGGAAATCAATGTTGTAAAAATTACATAACTAGGTCATATATTTATTATGACTAAATGTCTATTCATGATTTAATAAGAACAAATATACATGTGTATGCCAAATCATGCCATAACCATGTATGATGAGATTTAAAAGGAAGAAATCCCTCAGTAAATATAAAGACTAGAAAGCCTTTTGTTAATATGTGTTAAACTAAAGTTCAATTTAGTATTGTGTTGTTAAGCATACATAAGCTTATGAAACACTGAATATGTTTAAATTATATTAATGGGTCCATCTTAGCTTGTTTATTAGTTTTTTTGAACATACTTAAGGCTAATTAAACTATAACACCCAAAATTTTTAGTTTCATGAATAGTACCTTCGAGGCAAGAATAGTGTATCCAAAGGAGCCAGGGCACTCTATGATAACCAAAATGGGGAGTATTGGTCATAAAACCTTGATGGGCTAAAAATGATGAAATTAAATTAATTAAAACTTTTAATAGAACCAATAAATCATTTTGTACCAAGAAATAGTAAATAGTGACCTTAAATGAGTTTGTGCCTATAAAGCTTCTAGATGTGCCTAAATGGACGTAAAAATACCATACCTTAAAGCTCAAAAATTTGAATAAGGCTAGTTGTGAAGGAATTTTAATATTATAAGGTCGTTTGATATTTATTTGGAATTTTTAGATTTTATGAGTGAATAGTAACCCTAGTTGTCATTATAGTTTTGACTTGAAATTTTACGGGCCCCTTAATAGGCATTATCATGGATTTTTTGCACTAAAATAATGATTTTTAGAAGTCTAGAAAATTTATTTTGAATTTTTTAAGCTTCAAAGAAAGTTAAAATAAAATGGGCCATCGAATCGACACATGGCATGATCTAAGCCATCTACCTCACTAATAGAAAAACCATTTGCACATGTAAGAGTGGTAGAAGTGCAAAAAAAAAAAAACCCTTCTTCCTCCTTCCCCCACTCATAATTGATGCCATTTTCTAGAAAAGCCCTACACTATTTTTCTTCCTTTTCTCTCTTCTCACACACACAAACCCTTCAATTTTTATATCATTCTTCGCTCCATGATCTCTTGAAGCCTCTCTAAGTTATAGAATTAAGAAAGAGAGGCAAGAAAGAGAGATACAAGTTAAGGGTGAATTATGCCATTTTTGAGTGTAAGTGTTTTTATCATGCCTTTTTATTTTTTGTTTTAGGTAACTTTAAGTGTTCTAAGAAAAACCATGTGTTTAGATTTTTATTTGCAGTTATGTAGAATTTTTGGGAATTTTTCTAAGCCCTAATTTTGTATGTTTAGGTTAAGGGAAAAGAATTGGTGACAAAAGCCATATGAAGGAGTAACGTGGTGAGAAAGGGTGTTTTGACACACTATGTATGTGAATTTAATGTAATCCATGTATGTCATGTTATATATGCATGTGTGTGTATGGAAGTGTTAGATTTTCAGAATGTGTGCATGTTTGATTTAAATTGATAATGTGACTATGTCAGCATAATAAAATAAAGCCTATATGCATGATATGTATGGAAGAAATGCATGTGCATGTGTGTGTTCTTGAAGTGGTAGAATGGTGTACATGATGACTATGTAATGTGCATATGTGTAAGGCATGTATGGGAAGTGCAATTAAGCTAGAAATTAGACATAGAAAATATGATGTCCCCTATCGGATCTCTGAAGAAACCCGACAGGCAAGGCACTTCCTGACAAGTCACCAATCCTAGGATTGCTCTAGGAGAAAACTCTTTAACACTTATGGACAGTTCTAGAATTCTATCAGATATTGTTTAGATGTCTAATATAATCCTTAAGCATGTTCATACATGGTTCGATTGATTCAGAGAGGGCATACATAAACACTTTACAGGTCATGAAAAATTTGTCAATAGAATGACTACCCGATTGACATAACAAAATTTTTTTCACTATTAAAACACTTCTATAAGCCAAAAATTGACAAACCTCCTTTTGGACCCTTGTAGTTCCCTAATCAATAATTAGCCAACATTTGACATATATACACATATCAGCATTAAGCACACAAGGCCTTAGGCCCACAATTATAAAGTCTACACACAAACCAAACAAAACCATAATAGCTTATATACATCATATCTAGGTTATAAATATATACATATCATCTTCTAAGCTTGCTAACCTAAACCTATAAGGTATTATATGAGTGTCATTACCAAGAACAAAGAAAACTACTACCTTTGCCCTTTAACTATTGTATAACTACACTACACGATCACTGAGGATAGCTTGCTTATCCTTGTTACCTGTGCACCATAACATAGGTACACTGAGTATAAAACCCAATAAGCAAATCTAAACCACTTAAAACATGCATTAATGCACACATGCAATTATAATTAATAGATTAGGTGTCGTGTGTGAGCCACATGCCAAATGATTGATGTCATACAGATAGTATGTCTTATTTCTTCAAAATTACCAAATTACCATTATAACCATTTTATTCAAATTCTAGCTATAGTTCATTCATCCATTCCATTATTTCAAAGTGCATTATTTTAATTATTGAATACGCCTAATTAGGTAGACCACACTTATAAACAGTAGAATAAAAGGGAATTGAAAGATGTATAGTGGCTCAGATTTTAGACCCTAACCACTACACCAGCCCAACATAGCATATAGTGATCTATCCATAAGAACCTCCTAAGGGGTAAAATACTGAGTAACTATGCATAGGGATCAATCTATAGACCTCCCAAGACACTGATTATATCAAATAATCCATTCGGGCTTGCCCAGTAGACTAGTGCAGTAGCCTCTTTGGGGACTTCCATCGCTGCATCGGCATAATATAATATAAATTCAAAAGTGCTAGCAACAAAGAGTGTCTACCTCATAGATTAGTGTAGTGGACCAATAATGAACCTCAGCCACTACACTGGCCTAGTTTGATAATCAGATAGTCTAGCAGCTGTTAATCCCTAAGTTGACTGGTGAACCTACCTAGTATGTGTCTAACTAATAGTCCATCTGACTGTATTTTATGTTTATTTCTTGACTAATCATCTTTTTTTAATATTATAAAGTGAAAAATAGGTATATAAAATTTTTATCGAATGGATGATTTTTTGACCTGGACAATTACAGGACATTTTTAGCCTTGTTAGGCAACTATGGAAAAAAATTTCTATCACTTTTTGACTCAATTCTTGACTCATAATTACAAACATATTAAATTTAGTCCAACCCATTATTTGCACTCAATTTTATTCATGTTAAATATTCATTTTAATTATAGTCCCAAAATCACATTTTTTGAGATAGTTATAGGTCATTTTTCTTAATTATGATGGCTATTTTAGGTTCATTTTAAGTTCTTTTTCAATGCCAATTACACTAATGATCCCATAATTCCATATGCCTAAAGACAACCTTAAAGATGTCACCAACCTCATAAAGGAAATCCATTTGCAATTCAAATGGATGCCAACTTACAAAAATATCACATTATAGGTCACTTTAAGGTACACTTCTATGCTTAAAATTAATCCATTTCCAATGTCATTTTACATGTTATTTTAAGTCAATTTTAAGTTCATTTATGAATCCTTTTCCATACTCTAAAACTATCATATATGTTGCTTATTTCATGCCATACTAAACATGTCAATCAACCTAAATTATGCCATATACAAATTGCCACAAATGCCATGCGATTGCATACTCAAATGCAAATTAGACCGTACCTCATTTTCATGTCTTTTTACCTTGCAAAGCTCTCTGCCACAAGTACCATTTTTCCTTATATATGCATTTTATCTTATTCAAACAAATTTATGCACAATTAGACATCACACAAACATGCCTATACATATATCATGCTTTTACCATGGAAATTAGGCCAATCTACACTATAACATGCCTCGGTCATATTACCAACACACACATACATGCCTTAACTCACTAAATTCTTCACTTGCAGCTCATATGGCATCATTAGCAACCTAAGAACCATTCCATAAGCTATGTACATAAACTATACACTCACTTTCACACCAAGGCACCTCTCGACCAAATGTTGTCACCCACTAAACTTCACAAGTTTCACTACTTACACCTGAAGTTCAATCCTTATTCATGTCAAACGCCTTACATATCATGCCATAACACCATTTCAAGCCATATACTCACACACACCCACACACAAAGCTCTCAACAAAGTAGATAATTCAACATTCAATGTATTCTTTTCCTCTAAACAATATCCTAAACATTCATTCCACATATAATTAGCCTAATTATACACCTATTCCTTTAATTCACACACTTAAACCACCTATTCTGCCAATTCCATATAAGGTTTCTATGCTTTATTCATGGCAATTCAACCTCACATGCTTTGAAAGGATTAAATTTACTTACCTCACTACCAAGGGAGGTGAAATCCACTCTTCTAGCTTTAAGAAAGTCACCAAATCCTCACTTTAAGCTTGACTTCCATACACGCCATAAAGCTCTTTGAAAAATCACAAAAAAATCACATACTCATCCAAATTAAATTCCAATTATATAGCTTTTCTTAGAATCATCAAATCCCTTAGCAAATAAAATAATAAGGGCTAAAATACTTACACACAAGAAGTTGTCCTTTTAGTCCTCTTTGTTAAACACCTTAAGCTATCTTGAATTTTCTTAAGTTCTAGCCACTCCTATTGAAACACCCCTACTGGATTATCGAAGAAACCTAATAAGTAGGGCACTTACCACTAGGTCACCCATTCTAAAATTTTCCCTATATTCATTCATTTATCTTTTACTTATACTACACTAGACAACTCTATCTGGTTCCAAATTTATTCAAGTCAACTCTTATAATCCATTTTAGTTCACATAATCATAGTTTAGCCATTGCAAAAAGAATATAACTCAATCGGGTATCATTTAAAATTTTGGCAGCATAGCGGCTACCCTAGTCAATATCCAAAAATTCAAATTCCATTTGCACACACTTCAATATTACATATATCACCTCTCCTGGACCCTCTTGGTCCTCTAGTTTTTATCCCATCCATATTTTCTCTCGCACAACAATCATAGGCCTTAGGCCATAATAAAACATATAGAGCCTCAGGCTCACAAACACACAATGCAAAGTAAGCATACATAAGAGAAATAATCTCCTGGTTAATTTTAGCATGGTCTGATATATATATAAAAAAAAGTACCATATGCCCCTTATATATATCACACCCATTTTTCCCACCTAAGTAAATAGAGTGCAAAGTCAATTCTATATACATGACCTACCTTCTCAATGTGACCTCTAAACTCCATTACATGCTTCACGAGGTAATGTCCTTATTCTAGGTACTTGCACACCGAAATAGGAATGCTGAGTGTAAAAATACTCAGTGGTGAATTCAATCATTAAAAACATGTTTGATAACCAACCCATGTATAAAACTTCTATTTTTAACTTATACCTATGTCCCAAGTTAAATTTGTAACTCTAGCATGCAAAATTACTATTTTGCCCTAAGGGTCTTACTATATATAATTATCCAATTAATTATTGCAAGCCATATAATTTGTGTGTTGAGTCATTATTACTTATTTAATGTATAACTATACCATTTTAAGCCTTTACTCATTATTAGTAAAAAATTACTAAAATGCCCCAAGGTTATATTTCATAGTCATATATGGATTTATTAATCTTATTTAATTAATTTCAATAGCCCAACTTAAGAGACATCCTTCATAGACACTGGATCTAGAGAGAAAATAAACAAGTGCAGTGGTCCTCATTCTAGACCTATGCCACTATACCAACATATGTGACATAGTAGAGATCAGCCTGTAACCTCTCCAGCCAAAAATAAATAACATTAATCCATGTGACATAATGGAGATCAGCCCATTGGCTAACCTAACAACAAATAAAATCTCAACATCTGTGTGGCATAATAGAGATCAGCTCATAGGCCTCCCTAGCCACTATCTATCATCATCAGGAATGTGACATAATATAGAGTAGCCTGTAGGCCTCCTTAGCCGTAAGGAATCTCAACAATGATGTGACATAATAGAGATTAGCCTATAAGCCTGTGCAACGACACTAAATATCCTTACTTGAACATCAGACAACTAGTAGCTGCTAAAACCCTAAGTTAACTAGTCAACCCATTTAGTGGGTGTCTAACTAATAGGCCATGTAACTTAATCTATGTTTATTCTTTCACAAATTAACTTTTTATAATATTTAGAATTTAAAAACAGTCAGTTATGAATTTCCTTTGATGTTTAAATTTTAGCCCGTTCTGGTATGGCCATAATTAAGCTATACCTAGTAAATTCTCAAAAGTATTTTCAAAGATTGCAATTGCCAATAATTTAGATATATTATGATTGATTTTATCCCATAAGTATTTCTCAATTATTTGCCATTTACTGTCTAGTGGTATTTTTTTATTCAGGTAATGATCAAACTAGATAGTTATAGGTCATTACATCAAGTTTTTGAAAGCTAGTTCTAAGATCACTTCTTCACATTTTTCAATAGAGTTTTCACCAATATTTCCATAATGTTCATAGGCCTTAAGCCATAAAATCACTAGGCCATTTTTAAGGCCAAAACATAGGCATCAAAGCCATAATATGTAATTACATAATATAATCCTTATAGGCGTAAATTATAGGCACATTGTTTAATCACAAATCATATCTCTTAAAAGCACATTTGAGGCCAACTCATACTTACTTTTCAGGTTCAAGTGTAAGTCAAATTTTAGGCCATTTTCCAAATCTATGTTTCAAGTATTTTTACATCCATCAGAGTGCATTTTGTACATTAATTTATACTATGCTCATTCTATAAATTTCTCTAAATCATGCCAAGCAAGTTAAGCTATTTCCTGTCTATTATATTAGGTTTTCTTACACATGTTCATTGTTCACCTATTACCAAAATTTATATATGATTTCTATTAACATTGCTCTCGGGTTATGGCCACTTAATAACCTTAGGCTACATCTCAGCCAAATCACAATATATCTTTAAACATTAAATTTTCACCACACCATTATACTAGTCATACCCTATTTTCATTACATGCTTTAAGTGCCATGTCGTACCAACTAACTAAACAATACAATCACACCTAACCATCCCATACATCTCTCAGCCAAGTAAAATTTTAACATTGTAACACGTTCTTTTCACCAAATTAAAACAGCAAGCATTTATTCATCATAAAATTATACTTTATATACTAGCAATTTATTCCAACTACCCATTTTGATTATCTAGCTAACATTTTCATACACATTGGCACTTTTTACCCCATGAATTCTAGGTGACATGAATTAAATAATGGAATCACTTACCTTAGCTCAAATGGAAAAACAATCCTTAAACCTAAAGCCTTGATAGACTTATAAAAATCAACCTCAAAAGCTCTTCAATTGTCACTTCCATTTATGCCAAAGCCACTTGAAAATACCTCCAAAAATCACACACACAAAAAAATCCTATATCCCTTAGGAAAAATTCTAAAAAAGCCCAAAAACTAACCCTTGAAAGTTTACTTCCAAAGTTGTCCATAGAGGAACACCTTGATTATTATGATTTTCCTTAAATCTTTATTGCTCCTTCTTCCTCTAAAGCTTTCACAATTCAATTTCTAATAGATTAAAGTAATTTTTAGTGATGATTTCCATTGAGAAAGCTTGATAAA
>CANXYI012161350.1:0-11348 GCA_948208565.1 Hura crepitans | reverse complement strand
TTGAGTGTTGTTAGAGTGACTAGATGGATCACGTTAAGATGGAGAATGTTTACAGTTGTAAATAGAAGTGTGTTTATTCATGTAGGTTGACTTTAAAAATTTAGGATTTAGCCAGTACAACTATTATGCTGCCAAAATTTTAGCATGAGGATTCCCAATTTTAAATGTACAACATAGATTGAAAAGGTTTTCAAAAGCACATATCTTTTTAGCATACCAACTTTTTATATGGAATGTGAAATAACAATTAATCGGGTAGATGAGTTTGATATCTTGATATGTATGTATACCTTAGTTGGGATCGACGACTGGCCAGTGTCCAAACTAGGTAAGGGGTGTCACACATGTTCTTCCTTATTTTTTGAGTAAATTAAGATGTCATCTATAAATACTACCACAAAATAATCTAGACCTCAAGTCAATCATTGCTAATATAGAAAGATTAAAAAGATAGAAGGTACCCATAATCACATCTAGGAAGTTTACTTCTTCCCTTGCCCTTATAACACACTATTGTTTAGAAGCATTATGCTTAGATCTATCCACTATATATCATCTATCTCTTTAGCTACTGCCTGCTCTAACCCCTCTATTAGTTTTTTAGCTTCTGGTGGTAGCTGGAGAGGAAGCTTGGTACTATGATGGAAGCAATGGTCTCTTGGTATAATACTTTTGAAAATATTCCTTAGACCAACAACCATAACAAGCTCTTGGTATGGTCTTTTAACAAGTACCTTTGTCTCTCTTGCCGTAGTTCTCACACTATGTGATTGGTACACTCATAGCAGTAGAGGCTGGTGCATTAGTAGTTGGTGTCTATTATCTCGATCTGGCATAGTATGCTTGACCAAACTATTATGTCTGACCTTATCTCTGTGTCTACTATTAGGTAGACTTATCCTCTTTTTATTTCATAGCTACCTCAAAAGTCGAACTTGCTTGCCTTGGGTTAAAGGATCTCTTCTTCTAAAAGCTTTCTCTTTTCTCTTTTTGAATTTCTTCTATAGTGTAAGCTGCTGCTATAAGATATGGGAATACTTTGATATTCATTATTGCTATATACACATTGATATCATGGTTCAAGCATTTCTTAAATATTTTACACCTCTCTACCTTGGTTGGTAAAATCTCTTTTGCATATTGATTGAGCTTAGCAAAATCCTTCTCAAACTTAGATAATGACCAATGTCTTTGCTTTAGATCAAGAAACTCTTGTCTCTTTTTCTTGAGGTAGTTCTCAGTATTGTACTTCTTTTTGAATACCTCTAGGAAAAAATCTCAAGTCAATTTTTTAGGTCCTCCATTTTCTAGGACTATCTCTCACAATCTATAGGTTTCTATTTACAATAAGGAGGTTTCACAAATTACATTCTTATTTGGTGTACAATAGAGTTGCTGAAGGATCCTCAAAGTCCTTTCAAGCTAATACTAAGAACTAGCAGAGTCATCTAGGTTAGTCTTATAAAAGTCTTAAGCCCTTATCTTTTTAATCCACTATAAATATGTTCCCTAAAGAGGCTAATAAGGTGAAGGAGGCTATGATAGTGGTAAAGATGGCACTATAGCTATTATAACCTATCTAAGTAGCTCTACTATCTACTGTAGCAAAATTGGTTGTATTTGTTTGGCTTGCCCAGTGGCACCAAGTGTTGATGTCTCAACCCTTGTGGGTGTATTAACTATTGTTGACACATAGCTCTCAACTTTTTCTTCCCTACCACCTTGTGGTGATGACTCACTCATCTTTGATTTAAAAGAAAAAGAGTGACTTATAAGCCTCAACAATTCATATTTATGTAATGCATTATCTTAGATAGAAGGCACTCATATATGACCTTTATACACTTAGGAACACCTAAATTAGAGCTTTGATACCACTAAATATGACACCTCTTACTCAGTCTGATCACTAGAACCGAATGAGAGGCTTACACACAATTAATATCCAAAACTTACTTAACATCATGTCTTATTTATAACCTATATTTAAAAATTTATCTTACCATACAACTTATGAAAATCTTTCTTAACAAAAATTGTATCACAGGCATATTATTAGGGATTATCATGTCAAAATTTTGATAGCATAATGGCTGTCCAATAACAATAGCCAAAATAGTAACTTACATGAAATAACACTTTTATATGCTCTACAACACATAAAATCTATGATCCGTCTGATCATCCCAATACACATATCATTATCTCAATCACAAGTATACCTAAGAAGTATAAAACATCTCAAATATACCATACATACATAACCATACAACATCTTTAATAATATCACAAACTAATTGTACACACTATTAGGCCTATATCCCTTAGCTACATATACATGAGTGCCATACTTATGATATATCACGTTAAAATAAATACAAAATTAGATACCAAAATTATAACTTTTCACTTGATTAACATTGCTTTGTCTGAGGCTTGACTTGATCAACATTGTTACCTATGCATCTCAAAACAAATGATGTGTTAAGCATATAGCTTAGTGGTGTATCCATTATAATATGTTACTTAAATAAATAAGCATATATAATGAATTAATGTCAATAACATGCATACATGAATGCATAACTCAATCATGCAATTTAATATCATGTTACATGCAAATTTATAACATAACTAGCATTCATAATGATCCATTTATTTTGGTGAATGTACTTAAGGTTTAATCTACATTTAACCACGTAGTCTTATAAAAATTATTTACCTATAAATTGTAGACAACTCCTAAAATTGGATATTGGGATTTTGACCATATAAGTCTTATGATATGTGTAATGATCTATATTTTAGACCTCATAATGGCTACACTGGCATGGCTATGCAGTGGCTCTATAAACCTTACTACGGCTATACCCATATACTTATGTAGTGGTCCTATGTACCTCATGGTAGTTGTAATAACATATTGTGGCAGTAAAGTATCGTAGTAGTTGTTACCTATCCCTAGTTGATAGGTCGACCTATCCAATCAATGTTTTCATACTTTTATGGGCCTTTACCTTGTAATTTAGAACTTCATATCACTTACATAGAATAAACACATTTTTCAATGTCATTAATCTATAAGTGCCCAATTTTAATGAATTAAGCCAATCTATTATGTTTATTCCATATATTTAACTAAATCTTATATCAAGCAAACATGCCTCACATACCATATAGTCTAATCATATGGTCTCAATTACATGCATATTTTTTCATTTAAATAGCATAAGTAATTAACTAAGTTAACAACATAATTATAATACTTATCAAATTAATTTAAACTCAAAATTTTGGCCATCAATTGCCATTCAATATAACAACAGTATAACTTATCTTATTAGCATACATAGGCATAATCCATAATCACATTTCCATCAATAATAATTTTAACATGCTTTAAAGGCTAGTATACATTAAAACATACATTATTTTTGACATATGATATAAACCCATTATATTAAACCTAAACACATGTTAATTTCCTAAATTTCATTAATAAAATAACATTTTCATGTACATAGGCCATTCGACCATCACCACTCAAGATAAAAAGGCATTTTGGCCTAACATCTAACCTATAATTTTCTCATGTCCATCATCAATTTAAAACATGATTACAAGTAATCATTAACTTACAACTACCATACATCATTTTTACATTAAAGCATTAACTTTACATACACATATATATACATTAAACACAATTTTTGCACATAAAGATTCATGTAATCACATTATAATCAATACACTTACCCAATCAACTTGAAAATATTTCTTTAAGCTCTAATTAACTCTTTCCTTCCCCTTCTATTTTTCTTTCCCTTCTCATTCTACAAACATAATAGCAAAATACACATGAAATTTCCAAATAAATTCCATAAGCCACCAAGCTTAAAATTAACTTTAGAAACATTAAATTGGGCCCTTAAAACACTCCTAGAAAAATATAAAACCTTAGAAAACCTATTTACTTGATTTTGAGTTACTATTCTCCTTAAAATAAAAACTCTCTTTTCTCCACAAATAAACCTTTAACTAAACTTCTAAGACCTCAATGAAGCCTATAAACCTTTAATTTTATGCTTAGATGTTGAATTAAGGGAATTAAAAGGAAGAAAATAGAGGAAAAAGAAGAGAGGAGGTCGTTGGCCATTCTATATGAAAGGAAGATACACGTTATTAAAATTTTGACTTTTTAATGCATGTGTCCCCTTTTTATACTATAATTTTTTGGATGTCAAGATTACAAGCTAACTTAATATAATGCTTATCTTTATTTCTATTTTTTTCTCTACTTGTTCAAATTATTTTCCTCCCTCTAAAAACCTCTTTTGGAACCCTTTAATGTGCCATAAAATCATTTACATCAAGGCCTAAAAGGCTCGAAAGTTTTGTGCTAAAAAATGGAGAAAATATTATTTAATTTAATATTTTAATTCTTATTTGATCTTTATAAATCAATTTTTAATATTCAAAAATTCCAATTCCATCACTAATGACTTATTTAGAATATTTAAGTATCAATTGTGCTAATTCTAGGCCAATTTGAGCAAAAATAAAATATTTTATTATTCAACTTACACTAGATTACTATTCCTAGTGCACTAAGATAAAAACTTTACTTGTATTTTTAACCATTTAATAACTTATTTTCATTCCAAAAATTTCCTAAAATTATTTTATGATTAATACTTTCATTTGTTTGCATTAGTGTAACTCGGGTCTCAAAAAATACTATTCACATATCAAGAAATACTATTTATAACTCTGGAATTCTTAGGTATTACACTATCTCATGGTTAGAAAACAATTTGTCTTTGATTTATTTCATAGTCAAACACCTACCTTAACTATGATTGCCATTAGCCTCAGTAATTTAATGCCTATTATCTTGCTTTAAATTTAAAATGGAATAAAAATAGCTTATGGTTATTACTTTGGGTGTTACACTCTCCTTTTTCTTCTTTACATCTTCCATGGAAACAATTGAAAAACTTAGATTCCTTCCACTTTTATTTTCATGGAGAATCTAATTTTGGGTTTAGAAATTTAGGATTTACAAAGGGGATCATATAACTTTATGGTTGATCATCGAACTTAAAGATTTATGTAAGTTAATTTTTCTCTCTCTTAGCTTATATATGCTTAATGGTGTAAAAGCATAATCAAATGGTTGATTTGGTGTTTGTATGGGTGAATTATGGTGTTTGAATAATTTATGAAAATTGTATTGATAAGAAAAAAGATTCCAAGCTTGGGTCAAAAGTTTAGGGGAAAGAGAAAGGGAAATTTACTTAAGAACAAATCACCATTAAAGTTAAAGAGATGCTAAATTGTGAGGTTAGTGGTTCTAACCTATTTATTTTTTTCTTCTCTATATTGGTTTATGTGAAAATAAAATTGGCAATTTTTGAGGTAGGATGGAATTTAAGGGTGAAATCGATTTTCTTGGGAATTTGAGGATGGATTGTAAAATTTAAGTACGAAAAATAGGTATAAAATTGATTTTGTTGTAAACTTTTTCTTGATCCCAAATCTTCTAACAAATTAGATTAGTCCTCAGTTAATTTTATCATGTGTATTATGGTTTTGACTTAAATAATAATTAATATAGACAATGTTTTAAGCATTGCATAGATGAAATGAAATATTGAAAACATGTACTTGTGGTTAGCCAAATGTAAAGTAGTATGAATATGAATTGAATGAATGTCATAATTGAAAATGAGTGTAAATAACTTATTAATTCTTAATAAATTGTTGGTAGATTATAAATAAAATGAAAAAGATGTTTTGTGTGCTAGAAGTAACTTGAGAAATTACATTAAAGAGTCTGAATGATCTTAATTAGAGAGGTTATATTGTTAATTATGATATGTAATCTTACACTACATTAAATGATGTAAAATGTAATAAAGGAAAATAATGTTTCCCTTTTTACTTTTTCTAGCAGAAAATGAATATTCTTATTAAGTAGTATACTTTTTTATTATGTTAAGTAATTATGAAGAAGTCAAGGTGCAACGTTATATTCTTGATAATTAGATGTTAGTTACATGAGCTTATAGAATATAATGCATAAGCATGGTTAATAAGTATAATCAGGGTATATATGTCATGAATTTTATTTTAATGCATTTAACATTTATAATGATGCTTAATAAGTTCAAAAAAGTTTTTAATAGAAAGCTTTTATGCATATAATATGGTTGTTTAAGTATTATCGTATTCAAAATTCTTATAGAAGAGAAGGAGAGTATAAATGAACCATGGGTTCAATCTTGCCATACATATATGTAATCTTAATGTTTGATAAATGCATAAAGTGAGTCTAAATCAATATAATTAAAGAAATATAGATGATGTGCTGATTTCTACCTAGAATTCCCAAAAACATAAAATAGTTGGCACTCCAAATAGTGGACTATAGTAATTTTGCCATGACTTGTAGCATAGGCTACCATCTTTTATACACTATAGAGTTGATAAAATGCCACTTATGCCTTCGGGTACCAAGGAAAGATGACAATTTAAAGAATCATTGCACTTATGCCTTCGGGTACCATAAAAAGGTGACATTTAGAGAACCATCACAAATAAGTCCTTTATCATGATTCATGAAGTTCTCTTTAAGCAAATGGGTTATATATTTTAAATAAAAAAAAGGAAAATGAATAAAAGGGAATTTAATAATTTGAATGTATGATAGTTATAACTCAAACAATTTCTTTATTGATATTTATGTGTTTGCATGGAATTTAGCATGGGTGAAATTTGTATTACAATGATTTCATTCATAGGGATGTATAATGAAAAGCTTCTTGAGATATTATGTTAAGATTATGCATGAGAATGTGAATTTTATTTCATATATGTTACTTATGAAAGAATCAATATGCAAATTTTATTTTATAATATATTATTATAACTTTTCTTTTCTAAGCTTTCAACTTGGGTAACTATAAAGTTATCTAGGTGAGGAAGCACTCATTGAGGACTTTATCCTCAGTACAATACTCTTAAGATTAAGTTTGAAATCATTGATTAAGAGAGGTGGGATTGAAGTGCATAAAGATCATATCAGTATTCACTCCTTTTTATAAGTGTATATTTTTTTTTTTGTGATTTTGTGTCTATAGAATGTTGAGCATTCTTACATACATGTGTAAATGTTTTAGAATGTTTATCGAGTCTATGTTGGTTTTTATAATTTAAGGTCTATTTTGATTATATCATTTTGTCACTAATGATGAAAGAATGAATATTTGGGTTTGTAAATAGAAAAGTGTCATGAAGAAGTTTATAGCTCAGATAAGGTTACTTATGAGTAAGATATATCTATGTGTATGTTTTACATTGGGGTGTTATAATGCTAAGATTGTTTGTTATAGTAGGGATATACTTAATTGTTTAGAAGAAAAGTTTGAATGATTGATAGAGAATGGGTATTTGAGAAGGATAGGTTTATGAAGGGCATATGGATTATTATATTAAAAGTGTTTCTCTTTATAGAGTAAAATTTTGATTTTTGTTCTCGATAGTCGTTATGTTGCTGGATTTTTGTAAGGCTTTAAAAAGTTAGCTTTGAACAAACATATTATAAATTCTTTCATAAAATGTTAAGATAAAAAAATTTGACTTAAAATAATTGTTTCATTATTCATATATATGTTACATATCATTATGTTTTAATTTGATAAGTATGTTAACTTACCTTTATTTAGTTCTTATGGATTGTGTAAAGGTGTTACATTTTTTTTGGTATCAGAGCCATATGTTTTTATCAGTTCTTAGGTATAGTAACATGCTAATTTTTCTCAGAGATATGCCTTTCATTTTATAAACTCCATAAGTTCTTTGTGGTAAGCTGATGCAGTCCCCCCCCCCCCCCCTCCCCCCTCTTATGTAAGCTATTATAGACCTTGGTTTTTAGTAGCCATCAAATAAGGCTATTGATAGTAATAGTTAATCAAGTGTTCATAATTAAGAGCTATAAGAGGCACCTGCACTCGCATAAGCCTATTTCAGAATGCTATCTCAGGCACAAGTTACCTCTTTATAGCAAGTAACATAATTGATAAGGCAAGTTATAGGAGAAATACCCATATATTAGCCTCTTTCACCACAACTATAAACACTTCCTCCTCTTCCAATGTAGAGAATAAGAGAAAAACTCCATAAAATAAGGCTAAAGACTTTAAGGGTCAAAAAGAGGATGATGCAATAGTAGCTTAATATTGGCTTGATAAAATTAAGAGAATTCATGATGACTTATATTACACTATGACAAAAAAAGTGGAGGGTGCCACTTTTTTATTGTATGAGGAGGCATATTAGTGGTGGGTTGGAATTAAAAGGTAAGTAAAGAATGTATAACCCCCTTAACAGATTACATGAGAGTTTTTCCTTTCTTCATTTTGCTTGAAGTATATTAGAAAAATTTACGAAGAGAAGAGAATTCCTTTACTTTGTACAAAAGCAACTCTCTATGGCTGAATATGAAAGAGAGTTTCTAAAGCTTAGTAGATATGCCCTGCAAATGGTAGAGAATGAAGCTAATGTGTGTCGACATTTTGAAGAAGGATTGAATAATGCAATCAGAGTGCATTTAACAATGCAAGAGATTGATAGATTTCTAAAACTGGTGAATGCTGCTTTAAAGGTAGAACAAGTGAAAATGAGAGAATCTAATAGGAAGGAAAAAAATAGCAAGGAAAGAGGGGAAAATTTAGCTATAACCCTTTAAGTAATAAGAATAATATGTATTATCAAACACAATTTATTGGATCACATAATCCCAAAAATAGTGGACCTTGTAAATGAGGTCGATAATACCAAAAGGGTACTACTAGTGCTCCTACCGCCTTTTCTGAGGGATTAGCCCCTCCAACATGTAAGCACTATTATAAGAAACACTTTGGAACTTATAAGACATTATCAAGAGGTTGTTTTAGGTATGGGGTAAATGGGCATTTATAAAAGATTGTCTTGAGATGAAAGATACACTAGTTGCTACAAGAACATCTGCACTAAAAGTACAAAGTGAAAGAAGACTAAGTAGAAAAAATGTGGGTGGTCAGACACAAGGGCCACTTTAGAGACTGTGGATTAACCTAGCAAGGCAAGAACAACTATTAGGGTGTATGCCATGAGAGGTAAAAAGGACTAAGATTCTTCAAATGTAATCATTGGTAAATTTTCTTTTCTTACCTTTAATATATATTCTGTATTAACCTTAGCTCTACACATTCATATGTTTGTGCATGTTTACCTGATGTAAGTGGATTGCATGTTGAATTGTTAGTGAATGACTTAGTAGTGACAAATCTTATAAGGCAAACTATTTATATGATTATATAAAAATTATCTAATAATGATTCATGACGAAGAGTTCCTAGCTAATTTGATAGCATTACCATTTAGAGAGTTTGATGTAATTTTGTGTATGAATTGGCTTTTTAAACATCAAGTAGTGGTAGATTGTATAAACACTAGGTCTTAGGGCTCCCTTGTTTGGATAGCATAATAATGAATAAAGACAAGAAATGCTGATAAACAAGAATGTTGTTGCCAAATTTAAGATCTTCTTCACAAAATTTAAGAAAAATAGTTAACTCTTATATATGGACACTAACTTGACTCGACAAGTTAACAGTGTGACCTAAAATATGAGAAAAAAAGGCATCTATGGTGGACTGAAGGCTTGAAACCCCCTACAGTATGTAGTCAAATTTTTGAAAAAATATCATAAAAATTGATTAAAAATAAAAATTGAGTTTTCTAATTTTTTTTCTATTGTAGGACAAAATCAACATCATTTTGGTTCCTAAAATAGCCATTTTAGTGTACCCAAGAATGGCCATTTTAAGGACTAAATGACCATTTCCACTTTGTTGAAACAAAATGGCACCATTTCACATGGTAGAGTCTTGCACGAACTCTAAAATAGGCAACATCAAACGTATGTTTCAATAGCTAAAATGGTTAATTTCACTAAAATGGCCATTTGCTAAAGGCTAAAATGGATGTTTTCTATCTTAAAAATCATGTATAAAAGTCAAACTCTATTTCAATCTAAGGAGTCAACTTTTCTTGATAAGTGCACACCTAAAAACACTTTTCAAACACTATTTTTCTGATTTTGAAGGTTTTTTCCAAAATAATTTTCTCTTTTCCTCTCAAGTTAATTAAAGATCATTCCAAAAGGTGATTATATGTGGTGAGTCGACCAATTCTTTCTTTTCTTCCTTGTTTCTTCTTTTCTTTTTCATACTCTACAAGTCAAACGTGGTGCCTCTTATTTTATTTTGTTTGTTGCCTATTTATCTGTTAAATATGGTAACCTTATTTTATTTAGGTACTTATCTACCAATTAGATGTGGTACCCTTATTTTATTTGTTTGTTATTAATATTCTATTTTTCTTTATTTTTTATTTAATTATTATTCATTCTTTTTTTCATCCATTTACATGTTAAGTGTGATGATTTTATTCACATGTTATTTATTTAATTATTTATTTTTATTTCCTTTATTATTTATTTAACTATTTATTTTATGTTCTTTTATTATTATTTCCTTTCATAATAATGATTCAATTATTTCTTTTATACTAAAATCGTGTTTTTGTTGTGATGTGAGTGTTTAAGATCCAATAGGATTTTATTTAACTTATCATTTTCCTTTCATAAAAAATCTAATGAAGTTAAAATTTTATTATTTTCTCCTTTTATTTTGTTGCTATTTATTATTTTTTCTATTTATTTATTTTGTCTAATCTTTATATTTTTTCTTATTTTCTCTTTTCATTTATATTATTTCTGTATTATTTTTGGCTAGATTGTATTTTAGGCAATTTCAGTGTAATTTTATTTTTATTTAGTTAGATTTTATTTTAAGAAATTTCCTTATAAACTTTACCTTTTTGGGTTACAAAGTATTTTTGGTATTTGCCATATAATTTAATTTTCATTTTGAATATTTTCCTATATTTTCCATGAATGTTGTAATAGGTAGAAAAAGATTTTCACACGTTATAAAAAATAGCCAAATCATTTTATATTCAATTAATGGGTGTTTTCTAATATTAGGTTTTGATTTTTTTTAATTAAAGTCATAATGAAAACTTGTTTTCATAAATTGGTATGCGAGAACTAAAGTTCTCAAAGAAAATAAATTACCTGATTGATGTATGATATTCTCTAATTTTATGTATTTCCTTTTTGTTTGTATATATGTATATTCTATTATTTCATTATGTGATTGAATGCTTTATTTTAATTTTGAGACTTGTTTGAGTAAAAGGATAAAATTATGAATTTAATATGACATTCCATATTAACTTGA
>CANXYI012161243.1:0-15759 GCA_948208565.1 Hura crepitans | reverse complement strand
CTAGATCGGGCTAAATTTCAACTACTTGACAAAAATCAATAACTGCCTATTTTTGACTTTAGAATATTATAAAAAGTTAATCAGTAATGAAATGGACACAAATTGAGGTTAGAGGGCCCATTAGATAGACACAAATAGATGGTTTAGCTGGTTAACTTAGAGATTTTAGCAGCTGCTACACTGTCTATCTTACAAATAGGGTTAGTACAATGGCATAGGTCCTTGAGGGCCACTGCAGTAGTTTATGGGATAGACCAGTCTACTGGGTGGACATAGTATACCATTATTAAGCCTTCAAATAAAGTTGGTGCAGCGGTAAAGGCCTCGGAGGGCCACTGTGCTAGTCTATTAGATAAACTAGTCTACTGGGCAGACAACACCCTTGCTATCTTCACATTGGGTGCTATAATATAATCAGACCGGTGCTACGGTCATGATCTAGAATGTGGACTGCACTATTTTCATTCCCTTTAGGTCCAGTGTATGTTTGTATTGTTCTCCTAGCTGGGCGAGATAAATTAATGAAATAAACAATGATGAATTAAATCAGGGCTAATAAGCAATAAAAGGCTTATTTGAGCATGAATATTTGTATGATACTACAGAATTATAACAAGGGGTATTTTGGTAATTTTACCTGTATATTATTCATTAACTTGATAATTAAGAACCATGAATGTTATCTTAAATAATAACATGAATCTCTAATTTGTTTAGGTTAGGATGATTAAATAGAAAACTTAGTGCCACGAATTTATACAAGGGTATTTGGGTAATTTTACATATATAACATGTGCTACCTTAAAAGATAAAATGTCTTGAATAGTATATATGAAAATGGCATGTATTCATAAGCTAGCTAAGTATTAGATGACTGTATAAGCAAATAAAGAGGATTGTGGATAAAAATAGGGGTATTTTGGTCATTTGGTGAAAATGTTTAATCATGGGTCTAGTAGATAGAGTCAAACAAGATTATCACTAATAATGGCGAATACTCATAAGAGATAGAATTTTAAGGAATTATCTGAGTAGTAATAGATACTTATACATAAAGGGTAATGTGGTAATCTTAACATATGTACTTCTTCTTAATAATATAATAACTTGGCTAAATAAATGAATATCACTACTGTAGGTTTGTATCATAAATTGAATGACATGGCTTAAATATGTGAATTCACCACTGAGTATTATATACTCAGCGTACCTGTTTCAGTGTGTAGGCAACAAGAACAAAGATATAGCCTTGTCAATCATGTAATGGAGTTTAGAGGTCATTTTTAAGAAGGTTTATAATGTATATCTATATAAGTTTTGCACTCTATATACTTAGGTGGGGGAAAATGGGTTTGATGTATATAAGGGACACAAGATGTAATTGTATATAAATAGACTATGCTATAAATGATTAATTGTTTATCACTTTTATGTATGTATGACCTATGTTAATATTTTGTGAGCTTAAGGCTCTATATGTTTTCTCGATTATAGCCTGAGGCTTGTATTTGCTGGTTGATAGATGATGATGATAGGTTGATATCTGAGGGACCATAAAGGTCCAGGAGTTGAGAAAATATATTGTAGAAGTGTTTTACAGGTTGGGAATTTTGGGATAATAACCCGGGCAGCCGTTATGCTACCGAATTTTTGTGAAATATTTGATTGCATTAAAATCACCCTATAATGACTTGAACATAATGGTATTATCCTAAATGAATTATAGGAATTGATCAGAAGGAATTTGGAGTCTAGTAGAATTGAATAATATAGAGTAAGTAAAAGTTAAATGAATGATCATGAGAGATATCTAAGGGCAAGTGACCTGCCGAGATGTACATGGCTTATTAGGTTTCTTTAGGAATCTAATAAGTGGTGTTACATTTTGTGGTATCAGAGCATAGGTTAATATTCCTAGGTTAAGTACATTAGTCCAAATGTCTAAGTTTCAAATTCCTCTTAACTATTATACTTTACGTGGCTAACAAGTAAGTCCTCTTCTAGTAAAGATACAGCTTGTCAGGTACCCAAAAAAGGGCTAAAGAAGTGGCTAGTTATGCACCCATAATAGTGTAGGGGTAGGTAATACACCAGTACCTAAACCTAGTAATGTTGTATAATAGCCATAGCCATAAGAACCTAGTTAACTATAAGTAGAAACATCTCCTACTCTAGTATAACAGATGGTTGATCTACTTCGATAAACTACTACTATTGCTAATTCACCTTTACCCCTACCATTAGCTCCTTCAAAGAATGTTTTTTTAGGGGGAATGACTGGTGAAATTTAGAGTGGCTGGCTACCTAAAGAAGAAGTAGGATAATGCTGCTAGAGTTAAATACTAGCTAGATAAAATAGAATTTTAGAATAGCTAAATTTTATAGAAGGAGAAAAATATGAGAAATCTTTGACATGGTAGGAGTATAACTTGAAAATACAGACAGTAATCTGAAAGAGAGAGAGATTTTGCAGTGCTAGTAGCAACTGCATATGGCATGGAAAGGATAGTGTAAGAGGAAAATGATCTCTTTCAGAGGAAGAGATAGGTTACTATAGGTGACAGTCTTTGTTTCAGCCTAAGCCCTAGTTTTATTAGGGTATTAGGGGTAGAGATAGGCATGGCTCCATAGATTTGTAAAAGTTTCTACAATTACACTTTGATTGTTTTCTCAAGCGAATAATTCTTTTGGCATAGTAGGTAATAGAAATGGGTCCCTAATATCTAATACTTGTCAAAAGAGATCGGGGGTAGTATAGAGGGGTTAGCAAAGGAGAGTGTTCTCTAGTGATGGATAAACATCGAGTTTCTTCTAATTTGATTGACCTATCATGCCACAAGTTAATGTAATATCAGAAATAGATTGCATGATTAGGTATTAAGCTACAGTTAGCTAAAGAAATAAGGAATTAACCCTCTAGACTGTATAGGGGTAGACAGTAGCAGTTAATGGTGAAAGGAATATTATGAATAATTTTAACTCTATAGTTATAGCACAACAACTCCTTTGGATGTGTGTGTGAGGCATATTTAGCCTATGCCATGGATATGAATGTTTTCGACTCTAACTTGGCACCTATTTCCACTCTTCCCAAACTTTTTGTTGTATTCCCTAATAAATTGATAGGTCCACCATCTCAGAAGGAAATTGACTTGAAATTTTAGGTATAGCGTAGTATAGCTCCAATACCTATAGCTCATAAATGATGATCTTTCCAATCAGTCGAGGGGTACAGCTAGGTTTCAAAGATTGATTTACGATCTGGGTATCATCAGTGGAGGATTAAAGCTATTGACATCTTCTAAATCTTCCCTCAGGACCTAGAACAGGTGCTGTGAGTTTTTTACAATGCCATCTTGGCCACCAATGCCCATGTAGCTTTATAGACTTGATAAATAGGTTTTTCAATCTGATCTAAATCAATTAGTGATGGTGTTAGTAGATGATATTAAAGTGTATTTTAGAAACAAATAAGAGCATGAATAACATCTTAGGATTGTGTTATAGATTTTGATAGAGAAATAGTTGTATGCCAAGCTCAGTGAATGTGAGTTTTGGCTAAGTGAAGTTGCTTCTCAAGGCATATAGTTTCAATAAATGGGATTAAAGTGACCCTAATAAAGTAAAGGTAGGATGGAAAAAATAGTAGCTTATGCTTTACGATAGTTAAAGCCATATGAGAGGAATCATTCTACGAATGCTTTAGAGTTACTTGTTATTATTTTACCTTAAAGATATGGAGGCACCATTAGTATAGAGAGAAATGTTATATAAATACATATTATAAAAGTCTAAAATACCTCCTCACTCAGCAGTAGAGAATTGGAGAAAAAAAGGGGTGGTTAGAATTGATAAAAGACTATACCTATCTGATTGATTACCACCTAGGGAAAATTAATGTGGTGATATATGCTTTAAGTAAGAAGTTTATGGTAACCTTGAATGTTATGTATGCTAAGATGCAGCATACTTTAGAATGTGTTGTGCTAGTTGACTTAAGGGTAAGCCCAAAGTTTTAGACAGGAAATTAAGGAACTCAAAGGAAAGATGAATAGCTGGTGTAGATGGCAAGTAAAGTTTAAAAGGGGAAGGCTATAAGGTTTGAATTAATATTGGATGGGTGTCTGTATCATCAGGACAGGTTATGTGTACTTAGTATAGATGTCCTGAGGGATATAAATGGTAAAGGATGTATATAAAACTCCTTATTCTATACATCTTGAGAGCATATAATTGTACATAGACTTGAAGTTTCAATATGGGTGGCTTAGTATGAAAAAAATGTAGTAGAAAAGTTTATAAGATGTTGACATGCAAATAAGTGAAAGTTGAACACCAATGTCATTCTAAATGGCTGTATCCTATAGCAGTAATAGAGTGGAAATAAGAAAAGGTGATCAAGGAGTTTTGATAAGTTTATCTTTAACCAAAGGTAGATATGGGATGGTATGTGTGGATGTTATCAGCGTGACAAAAACAAGTTTATTTTATGCTAATCAAAAGGGATTATTCATTAAAGAAGATGACTAGAAAGATGGTTAATAAGATAGTCAAATTATGTGGTGCGATAGTGATTATTTTAATAACAAGAAACCTTATTTTTCTTCCAAATTTTAGAAGTAGCTGTAGGCATTATATTAGCCTATAGCACAATTTTTCATCCTCAGACTGATGAATATTCAGAGAGGGTGGTACAAATACATGCATATGTGTTAGAAAGTTGTGTTATGGAATTTGATGGTAGCCAAAACTAGTGCTTATTATGAATAGAATTTGCTTATGATAATGGTTATAAGTCTGGTCTAGTAATGGCATCTTATGAATTTTCACGTGATGAATAACACAGAACTCTTTTATGGTAGAGTAAGGCTGAGGGAAGTAAAATTTTGGTATGGATGTGATCAAAAAAATAAAAAGAACAAGTGAAACTTGTCAAAGATAGACTGAAAGCTATAGATGATCGACACTGAGACACAATCTGATTTAAGCATATGAAAAGGGTACTTTAAGCCTTGGAAAGGAACCGGTTCAAATTTAGTTTCATGAAGTGAGGTAATGAGAAATATGTATGTATCAAAGGTTAACGTGCTATAGAGGCACCATAATATTGAATATGCTACCTAAGAGCTAGAGATATATATAACAACCTACGATCCACACATATTGGCTATAGGCAATTTCAAGGACAAAATTTTCTTAAAAGGGGAAGAACTGTAATGCCAGTGTTTTAAGGCTTCATAAATAGTGCCACTGGGTTCGGAAAGTGTACCCAGGGTGCTAGGTCAATTGCACATAAATCGAGGCAGTGACATTGGTCATGAAACTTTAAGGAGCTTTAAACTGATGAAAAAAGCAAAATTTAAATATTTACTTGAACCAATAATTAATTTCGAATAGTGGCCTACTAATTTGTGTAATAAAATTTAGTTGTATCAGTAATGACCTGAGGTGTTCCTAGATGGACCAAAAAATATCAAACCTTAAATCTCAAAATGTCAACTGAGTCTATTGGTGAAAGAATTTTTTAATTTTGAGATTGTTTGCAAATTTGTGTAATTTTTTATATTAGCATGCAAATTAAGGCAGTTTGAAAATGTCTTATTGATGGAATTTGGCCGCAAAAAATTAGAGCATGTAGAGGGGATTAAAAAATGAATTTTAAAATGAATAGTGTAATTTTTTTTTGTCTGTGTGAATTTTAGTGAATTTCCAAAGCTTTTCAAAAAAAGTCGAGTCATTTTAGGATTGTGTAAGTCGCTATGAGACCTACCTACACTTGGATAGCTAGCCTAAGGGCAATTCTAAGTGTTAAAGGTGAGTGACAAGTGGATAATTCTAGTAATAAAAGGCAAAAAAAAAATTTTCCTTCTCTGCCTAGAATTGACGCCACAATAGGGAAGGGAGCCATTTTTCACCATCTTCTTCAACTTGTTTTAGAAAATAAATTCCACTAAAAATCATCCTTATGTGTTAGGGAAATTCTAGAAAAAGAATCACAGGAAAAAGGAGCTTCCAAGAATTAATTAAAATTCATTCAAGGGAGCAAGGTTAGCAGAGTTCTGGTAAAGGTAGTAGGCTTGCAAGGTGAGTTTTTTTATAGTTTTCCTTGGGTTTTTCTAAGAGAAATTGAAGGGAAATGGTTGCCTATTACTATTGAGATCTAATAGAATGTGTTTGTATGGTTTTTAAGGGCCATTACACTAGTGTGTTAGACAAAGTAGTCTGCTGCGCGGACACAATCATCCCATTCATCTTATTTTTGCCTGTGCAGTGGCATTGGTCCAAGAGGGCCACTGCATTAGTATGTTAGATAGATCAAGACACAATCATACCATCATTGAGCCTTCAAATAAAGTTGGTACAGTGGCACAGGGCACAGAGGGCCACTGTACTAGCCTATTGGTTAGACCAATCTACTAGGCAGACAATACCCTTGCTATATACACCTTAGGTGCTATAATCTAATCAGATTAGTGTAGTGGTTAGGATCCAAAATATGGATCACTACACTATTTTCATTCCCTCTAGGTACAGTATATATCGGTGTTGTTCTCTTAGCTAGGCTAGATAAATTAATGAAATAGACAATAATGAATTAAATCAGGGCTAATATGTAATAAAAGGCTTATTTGAGCATGAATATCTATACGATACTATAAAATGTATAACTAGGAGTATTTTGGTAATTTTATCAATATAGTATTTATTGACTTGATAATCAAGAACAATGAATGTTATGTTTAATAATAACATGAATTTATAATTTGTTTGGGCTAGGATGATTAAATAAAAAACTTGGTAACACGAATTTGTACAAGGGCATTTTGGTAATTTTGAATAGATAGCATGTGCTACCTTGAAAGATAAAATGACTTGAATAGTATATCTGGAAATGGCATGTGTTCATAAGCTAGCTGAGCTTTAGATGACTGTATAAGCAAATAAGAGGACTATGGATAGAAATAGAGGTATTTTGGTTATTTGGTGAAAATGTTTACTCATAGGTCGAATAGATAGAGTCAAACTAAATTATCACTAATAATGGCAAGTACTCACAAGAGATAGAATTTTAAGGTATTATCTGAGTAATAGTTAATAATTGTACATAAAGGCTAATGAGATTATCTTGACAAATGTACTTCTACTTAATAATTCAATAACTTGGTTGAATAAATAAATGTCACTATTGTAGGTTTGTATGATAAATTGAAAGACATGACTTAAATGTGTGAATTAACCCTAGAGTATTATATACTCAGTGCACCTATTTTGGTGCATAAGTAACAAGAACAAGGATGTAACCTCATAAAGCATGCAATAGAGTTTAGAGGTCATTTTGCAGAAGGTTTATAATGTATATTTGTATAGGTTTTGTACTCTATTTACTTAGGTGGGGGAAAATCTAAGTGATGTATATAAGGGACATAGGTTGTAATTGCATATAAATAGATTATGCTATAAATGATTAGTTGTTTATCCCTTTAGTGTATGTATGACCTATGTTGATGTTTTGTGAGCTTAAGGCTCTATTTATTTTCTTAATTATGGCCTAAGGCCTGTGTTTGCTGGTTGATAGATTATGATGATAGGTTGATATCTAAGGGACCAAAAGGGCTAGGAGATGAGAGAATCTATTATAAAAGTGTTTTACAGGTTGGGAATTTTGGGATAGTGACCTAGACAACTGTTATGCTGTCAAATTTTTAGGAAATATCTGACTATGTTAAAATCACCCTGTAATGACTTGAACATAATGGTATGATCCTAAATGAATTATAGGAATTGACAAAAAGGAATTTAGAGTCAGGTAGAATTGAATAGTACAGAATAAGTAAAAGTTAAATAAAGAAATATAAGGATGGTTGACCTTGCAGGAAGTACACTACTTATTGGGTTTCTTTGGGAATCTAATAAGGGGTGTTACATTTAAATTGCTATATGTGATTATACAAGAAATCACAATCATTAATGTCACTAGTATACTATTTAGACTAACACTTTAACATGTCAATTCACTTGTGTACAAAGGCTCTGTTATAGGAATATGGTTATACTTTTAAAAACATGCATTGTGAATCAAACATTAATTACTATTTATATGAAATTACTAAAAAAATACACTTGCTACATATCACATTTAAATTGTATCTGATAAGATTTCCTCTGCTATATACCATTAAAACATCTTCCCACTTATGCATGTTAGATACATTTCTTTATGCCATTCTATGTCCTAAGTTTGTAAGTTTTAGAATGTGCCTTACTCATCCATGTCTATTTGTTATTCACTTGTAGAAGTATCCATTTAACTTAAATTATATGCATGAGATGTCACACACAACAAGCATTTATCCTATAATGTAACCAATTTGTTATCACCTAGTAGTCCACTCCCTATAATGCATACATTCTATCTGATTAGTGTAACCATGCTTTAGTGTGTAGATAGTGTCTTGAATGTACAAAGGTAGCTAATGCATTACATGGTTTCTTATTTAAGCATATTCTCTATCATAGACCCTTAACATAGGATTTCTTACGAGTGTAACAATGAACCATACCTAAAAATAATTAGCATATTCCTTAAACATTGTGCACAAATGAGATCGTCACACATAAAAGACTTACTTACTTTAGCTAACCATAAGATAGATAGTGGAATAATATTATGGTGTTTGCACAACTTCTCTCTTTTTGCTGGTCACACTATTAGTTCCTAATGAATTACTTTAAATTTAATAGTTGTAAGTTAAGTATGATTAACTTCATGTAACTAGCGGACATCAAACCTAAATTATTAAATTCTTAAGAGTGTAGCCTGGCATTATTATTGTTCTTATCTTAATGCACAACCAACACCATGAGAATTACAAGTAATGCATGTTTATATATTAATGCATAATTTGGAATATGCTTATTACCTAAAGTATCAGTCTAATAATTTATATTTAACAATTAACATTACTAAACCTAAAAATTCAATGAGACATGAAAACAAGGGACTACATACCATAAATGTCTTAACTCCTATATGTCTCAGCCCTTCCCCTTTCTTTTCCATGCTTTTACTTCAGATTGCTTTGTTTCTGCATTTGATTCCTTATGTTCCTCTTAATTCCATTTCTTTTCTCCTTTCTTTTTTGTTGCTCTTTCATCATTTATAAAAGTCTTTTGCCTAATTCCGTAGTAGCTATTACTATGTACTGCTTATTTGTAATAGATATAACTCATGTGTTATCCTATTACAACAATAGAAATGTTTCATCGCCACTCCACCCTACTCTACCATAAATGTATCCCCCTAAGTGAGCACTTAACTTTTGCTATACCTCTACTGCTGGAACAATAACTTCATCTTCTGTAATTATTAGAATATCAATTGTATTCTTTTTTTAATTATGTGACACCTCATACCGGATTCTTAAAGAAACCCGACAGGCGATGCATATCCTCCCAAGTCACTTGTCCTAGAATTTCTCTAGGGCTAAACTGCTTAACACTTATAGACTGTTCTAGAACTTTATCAGGTATTGCTTAGATTTCTAGTCTAATCCTTAAACATGTTTATACATGGTCTAATAGACTTAGAAAACCCATTTACAGACACTTTATAAGTAATAAAAAATTGAGCAACACAACAACTACATGGGTGATATACCAAAATTTTTTTCATCTGTTAAAAGCACTTCTATAGACAATTATTCCATTCAACCTCTATCTAGGCCCTTTTAGTCCCTTAGTTAACATCAACACACATCAATCATATATGAGAATCATACATAGAACCTCAATCCCATAGTTATCAAAACCTTAAGCAACCCAAATAAACAAAGCACTTATTTATATACATTATATCCATGTTTTATATATATAGATAGAGCAGCTTCTAAGCATGCTAACACATACCTATAATGTATTAAATGAGTGCTGTCTAATAGAACAAAAAGGTAAGACTCTAGGTACACTTCAAGGATTGCACTACTATATAGCACGATCTTTAAGGCTAAACTACTTATCTTTGCAACCTATACACCAAAACACTAGTGCACTAAGTATAAAACTTAGTGTTGAACTTAAAGCATTCAAAACATCTTATATGCATTAGCACACATGCAGTGATAATAAGATAATCATAATGTAGTGTGTGGGAGATATACTAGATAAATCATGCCATTTAGTTGATATGCCATTTTTTCTCAATAATTACAAAAATACCACTATAACAAATTTAATTAAATTATTCTTGCAATAACTTTCCATTATTTAAAGTCTAGATATTAATTCTGTTTAATTTATTAAGCCTGACTAGATAGACTACACCAAAGACACTGGACTAAAAAGGAATAAAAAGTTGTGCAGTGGCCCTTATTTTGGACCCCGACCACTACACTGGCTTGGTCTGATAGCAGGGATCAGTTCACTAAAAGCCCCCAATACCAAAAAAGAGATATTAGGGATCAATCTATAGACATCCTAATATCTGAAGCAAGTCAACCTCCAAATCATGTTATGGATAGTAGGGATTAGTCCACAAACCTCCCAATATCTAAAAACCATAGCCAACAACAGTAGATAGTAGGGATCAGTCCATAGCCCCCCTAATATCTAGATAATCATCAATATAATCCATTTCCAAAGGATAGTAGGGATCAGCATGTAGGGCTCCCAATATCCAAAAAATCGTAGAAACCATCTAGCAATTGCTAATCCCTAAGTTGATCGATCAACCCATCTAGTAGTTGTCAAACTAATGAGCCATCCGACCTTATTTTATGTTTATTTCTATACTGATCATCATATTTTAATATTTAAGAATAAAAAATTGATAGTTATGAATTTGATTTAATAGTCAAATTTTGACCTAGATAGTTATATGTCATTTTTTGTCTTATCGGACATTTAAGGGTCAATTTTTCTGTAAATATTTTAAGTCATTTTCATAGGCATAATTAAATTCATATTAAGTCTAGTATAGTCCATTATTTACTCCAATAATGCTCATGTTAAATATACATTTTAAATATAGG
This sequence comes from Hura crepitans, assembly GCA_948208565.1. Classification (NCBI taxonomy): domain Eukaryota; kingdom Viridiplantae; phylum Streptophyta; class Magnoliopsida; order Malpighiales; family Euphorbiaceae; genus Hura; species Hura crepitans. The sequence goes on along the minus strand of CANXYI012161243.1, from coordinate 4,732 downwards.
TTTCTAAATTAATTTTATGAGATAGTTATAGGTTATTTTTTTATTTTTGCATAAGCCTTTTAGGTCTAAATTAGGACCTTTTCATGCCATTTTTCACCCAATTCCTAACCTTAAGGTATCCCATGTTATATCCATTTCTTGCCTTATTATTGATGCATATTCATCTAATTTATGGCATATGGAAATTACACAATAATGCCAAATATGTCATGCCAATTACACACATACACATGCCATGCCATTCCTCACTTTTCACGCCATTCTTACCTTGCATACCTTTTAGCAAATGCCTCTAAATGGCCATGTACATGCTTTTCCCAACATTCAAGCATGCATACACATATCTTCACATCATTCAAACATACTTATACATGCAAAATTCCATTATTATGCTACCTATGCCATTATATACCTCATATATGCCTCGGCACAAGCCTTATTCATCAAGTTTATCATTTACCCCTAAAATGTCATCACTAACAAACAAAATTCCATAAAATATGCCAAGCATATATGCCATAAACCTAACCTACACACTAAGGCACCTTTCGGCCTAATGAAGCCTCACATCAATTCTTATAATTCTTACCACATAAAATTATAATTCATGCATTTTCATGTCTATTATCTAACAAGTCACGCCAAAATCACCTTAACAAGCCATATACACATCACACAGACCATGTATACCCTTCGACCAAATGGGAAACTTACCCTTCTATTCACTCTTTTCATCAAATCACCATTCTAATAATTCATTTCACATACAATTAATAGAAACACAAGCATAATTCAATATTATAAACATTTTGACCTTAAAATCCATCATTTCCATACAAGGTTCTCACATCTATTTCATATGAATTCCTACATACATGCCTTCAATGCTTTAAAATCCACTTACCTCTTTAATAAAGTAGACTTATTCTTCACTTCAAGTTTGCCAAAAGCCTAATTACACTTCGGTTAGCCTTAGCTTACATGCTTGCCACTTAACCTTTAAAAATTCATAAAAAATCTTACAAGTCCTTAAATGAAATTTGAAGGTTATAGGCATTCTTAGAGTTATAAAATCCTTTAGGAAATAAATTAAAATAGGAGGAAACACTTACACATCAAAAAGTTGGTTTCTAATACCCTTTTTATGAACACTTGAGCTCTCTTAAATTTTCTTAAGCTTTAAGGACTCTTATGGCCTCTAATGCCTTCCCAAATCAATTCACAACACAATTAGAGAAATTTTGGTCGTAATTAGGAAGAGAAAAACTATCAAAAATAATGAAAATTGTGGAAGAAGTAAGATAGAGCTGAGTACAAGTGAGGGAGAAAGGGAAGAAATGGGTGGGTGGTCGGGTGAGTTGCTAAGTAGGCATCTAGGTGTAACCAAGGCCATTTTGTAGTGGCTGAGGTGGCATTGGTGGTGCCACATGCCACTTGAGCCTCCCAAAATTGCTCGATCTAGGCAAAAACTTCGGGGAGTTTTTAAAAATCACTTGGACCTCCAAAAATCATCACGTTTATCTTAAAAATCCTCATTTGGTCACATTTGGAGGCTTATAAAATTTTATAGCTAAATTCCCTCATCAGGATACTTAACCAATTACCTCGATTTACGTATAAAATTAAAAGTTTAAAAGAAATTACAAATGACCACAAAATTCAAAAATTTCATCACTAATGGACTTAAGGGAATTTTTGAACTTTATGGTATGGTATTTTTAGGTCTGTCCAAGCACATCTCGAATCACTCATGGCTTGAATCCATTTGAGCTTATAGCCCACTAGATTACAGCCTAAAATAATTTATTGGCTCTACTAAATCTTAAAATTAAGCCATTTTCATCATTTTTAAGACCCTTTAAGTTTAATGACAAGTACACCATGCCTCGATCTTTATAAAGGTGACCTAATAGTCTGAGCAAACTTTTTAAGCCTTAGAGGTACTATTCATGAAGCCTTGACTTATGGGCATTACAATTTTTCCCCTCATAAGAAATTTCATCCTTAAAATTACCTAGCGTAAACATATGTGGATATTAACTTTTCATCTACTCCTCAAGTTCCCATATGGCTTCTTCTTTATTATGATGCTTCTAGAAATCTTTAACTAGAGGAATGGTTTTGCTGCTTAACTACTTCACTTCTCGAGCTAGAATCTGTATTCGTTCGTCATTGTAACTCAAGTCTAGCTGTACTTTAATGTTTATTGCTAGAATTATATGGGAAGGATCTGATCTGTACCTTCAGAGCATTGAAACATGGAACACATCATGTATTTATTGTAACTCAGGAGGTAATGTTAGCTTGTATGCTAATTGTCCCACTCTTTCTATAATCTCATATGGTTTGATGAATCTAGGACTTAACTTCCCTTTTTTTCTAAATATAAGTACTTTCTTCCATGGGGATACTTTTAGAAATACTTTCTCACCTATGGCATATTCAATATCTCTCTAGCTCAAGTTAGCATAGGACTTCTACCTATCAATTGCAATTTTTAATCTTTCTCTGACAACTTTTACTTTTTCTTCCAAATCTCTAATTAGATCAACTTTGGAGATGTTGCTCTCCCCAACTTCACTCCAATACAATGAAGTTCTACACCTTCTACCATATAGTGCCTCATAACATGCCATGCTTAAACTAGCTTGATAGCTATTATTATAAGGAAATTTAGCTAAGGATAAGTACTAGTCCCAATTGCCTTTAAACTTAATGGCACAACTACGTAACATATCCTCAAGTACCTAGATCACCCTTTTGATTATCTATTTGTTTGAAGGTTAAAAATTGTACTATAAATTAGCTTGGTACCATATGCCTGATGTAGTTTCCTCTAAAACCTAAAAGTAAAGCAAGGATCTCTATCTAAATTCATAGCCATAAGTATACCATGAAGTTTAATAATCTCATCAATGTATAATCTAGCTAACCTTTCTAGTGAATAATCCATTTTAAATTGAATAAAGTGAGTTATCTTAGTTAATTTATCAATAATTACCCACACAATATCACACTTAGTCCTAGTGTGAGTCTCACCCACACACTTGCCAACTGGACTAGGACCCTTGACAAGTGTCCATGAGTTTTGACAAGTGGATGATTCCGCTTAAACAAAAGAAGGAAAAATTTCTCCCTTGCTATCTAAGCAGTAACGACACAATAGAGGAGTGGCCATTTTTATCCCCTCCTTCATTCCTTTCTAGAATTTCTAGGTTCCTAAATTCAAAAAGGGATGTTAGGGAATTCCCTAAAAATGAATCAAGGCCAAAGGATTCTTTAACTATTAATTAAAATTCATGGAAGTTTACTAGATAGAAGCTAACTAGCAAGTAGCAAAGGCGAGTTCTTTTATTGATTCTTGAGTTTTTCCTAGGTTTTTCTTACTAGAATGGGTTTTTTAAGAGGCCTAACATCTAAGATGATGTGTGCGCATGTTGTTTGAGGGAAATGAGAGCAAGGAAAAATATGAAAGTGGTAGAGAAAGCTTCTATGAGGGTTGGAATGAAGGTGTAGGAAGCTTTGGAATAGTGGCAATTCATCTCTAAGTGATTGAGGTAAATAAATTCAGTAATTCATTTCATGCCCTCTAATTTTTAGTAGCTTCTCCTTTGAGTTAGGGCTGGTTTAAGTGCTTGAATTGCCTTGGATAGGTTTTTCTTTAAATGGTTATAGCCTATGACATGAAGATATGTGTATGGTATGGTTACTTAATGAAAAGAATTAATGTTAGTGTTAACTTATAATTGGTTGAGACATGTGCATGTGCTTGATATATGTTAAGGCAAGTTTTGGGTACTAGAGTTCTAAATTGATCATTGTGGTATTGAAAAAAAATGGCATTATTTGTAAAGACATGGAAAAATGCATGATTAGTGTAAACTGTAGGTGTAACCGAGAGCTTGTTTTATGGTAAATGTGTGTGGCTTGCTTAGTGTAGTCTTAGGTAGTATTTTAAGGCTAGAAATACATGTGCCATAGACCTATAATATATGAATAATTGATATGGAATGGAATAAGTTTGAATAATGCATGGTGGCATGGAAAGCTAATGGTGGCCTAAGTGTATAATAAGCCTTTGCTACTTTAAATGGCGTGAAATGGTAGAGGTATATATGTAAGTGTTACTAGGCTATAGATAAATGGATGATTTTGTGATGAACACTATGAGAATGCATGATTAAGGCTCTTCATTAGTTGTACCTAAAAGCTAGTGTAATTGTAATGGCATGAAAAAAAGGGATAATATGTGTACAATGCTATATATACTAATACATGATCATGTGAGCATGATTAGCTTAACTACTTTGGCCTGAAAAGAAGTAAGATGTATACCCTAAAATGACATGTAATGTAGTAAAGAAATGGCATGTAAAAGGATACTAAACTCGACTTGAAATGATGCATGAAAAGTGGGTTGTAATGTGCCTTTAAGGGGCTATAACTTGAGATTAAATAATATGCCTAAAACTTATGCCTTTGAGGTCTATTGCTTGTGATTATATTAATGGCATTTAAGCCTATAGTTTGGCGTTAAAATGGCTTAGTGATTGACTGGTTGAGGGCCTATGAACTTTTTGTAAATAATGGTGGAAACTACACTAAAAAAGGATAACAAATCAACCTAAAAAGAGTTATTAAAACTTGACATAATGACCTATAACTATTAAGTTTTATCATTACCTGAACTAATAAATCCACTAGATAGTAAATGGCCTAAAATTATGAAATG